>VBVR01001320.1:0-31786 GCA_011638315.1 Tetramorium parvispinum | reverse complement strand
TTTTCAAATCTATGAAAGTAATACGAAGAAATCCTTTTACAAAAATTCAGTTCCATGGACGGCTACAGGATCCCCTTAATTTACTGAGTTATATATAAAAAAAAGATAGAAAAGAAAATGATGACAAAGACGGAGAGGGAACAAGAAGAAACGTTCTCTTGCATAGGGAGCGAAGGGGGGGGGGGATACTCTCGTCCCCCTTATTGGAATGCCATAATTGAAGTTATTTTTAAATTGCTGTCTCGCGTAAAATACGTAAAAATAAATTTGTTTCGCCATTGCACGTGAACTTGACGCGAGACGCGACCATGTTTCTTGATAAAATTATATAACGAGACAAGGTGAAGGTTTCCATGATGTAAGGTTTATATGTAAGATGATAGTATAAAGGGATCGATTCATTTCTTCCAATCCATCCGTTAGAAAAATTTTCACAAATCGATCACTTTCAATATATACTAAAGTTTTGCTAAACTGCAATTTAAATGGTTTTACAAATTAATTCTATCATATATAGAATGGAACTAATGGAAGTTTAAACCAGCCCTTTATATTCAACGTATATGTATAATCATCTTATTTTGTGTTTTATGTTATGAATGACAACACTTTTTAATTTATAATGAGAACAACATATCTTGTTTGAAAAGTGAATTATTGAGTCCTTAGAAGTTTAAACGTGTAAAAGTCGTGAATCCTGTCTGTCTAGACAGGATTCTTTTTCTTCAATAAAACTCGGATAAGATTCGTTTTATAAACGATTTGCTAAGTTAACTACTTTCGTTTTTTTGCACTCATGTATATGCAGAGTCATAACTATCAATACGAAGATGACGAAAGATGACGAGAATCGAAATCGAAAGATATAATTTTTGCTAATTTAGTCTGTATAATATTTGAAGGTCTCTTGTAAAGTCAATAGTAAAATTTTATTGAACATATATTTGCTTGATATGCGTATTATGATTCTTTTTTCCTTCGAACAAAAAAGATGACTCTTATTCAAGAAATGTATTTCTTGATATATTGTCGGGTAAATTTTACTTGTAAAGCGTTTTGGAGCAAAAAAGCAAACTCGACAAAGTAGGAGAACATTTTTCTTGTTATCGTTCCTTTCATTATCATATACAGATAATCTTATTACATGTGATTGTATCTGTCAAGATTATTACGTTAAAAAATCTTAATAACAAATAAATTCATTATGATTATATAAAAAAATAGGTCCGTTACATTTTACTTGAGTCAACGCATCAAAATTCAAATTAAATGGCTTTGTTCTGTCATATATCTTACTGTTAGTTAGAACAATGGGGTAAATATAAAACTCACCACTCTACTACTCTGATAGGTATAAGGCCTGTAATAACCGCCGGCATTCATCATAGCATGTGTCTTTCCGCTGCCACACATGGAAGCCATCGTTTCGGATTCTTTATTTCCGATCGACTTGTATTCGTAATGTATTTCGTTATTTCCCACGAGATTCGGAGCAGACTTTATGACATTCCTCGACGACGGTGCATCATGATGGTAATTGCGTGGAGGCTGATCGTGTCAAAGCATTCTTCGCATTCTCATTGTAAAAAGAGATGCTGCTATGTCTACTGTTGAATGACTTGCTGAATGAAAACGATATCAAGATGATTTTTTAATAAGGTACTCCTCTGCAGCCTGGATTATACAATAACTGACATTCTTGAACACATAGGTGAGCTTGTGGCCGAAACAAGTCGCGTTATTTGTTCCTCAAAATTGCAAAGGAACGCGATTTTCGAGATCCAGGAAAATACCGTTAAACGAATACTTGGAGTAACTTGGAATATCTTCTCCAAATTAAAAATACTTGTAGCACTCGGTCGTTTATGTTTTTATTTATTAGCTGCTATTATTCTTGATATATTGATCCATATATTTAGCAAGAAGATAATTCGTAACGTTACTGGCTGTTGAAAAAACTAATAATTGATAATATTAATATAATATTTTACTCCGCTCAGAGGATAAGTCATTGATCCACACCATCGCGGTAGCCAGCCCGGGATAAATCACATCGTGTCTATTGATTTCTCGAGGAGAGCACGTACGCGAAGCGTCCATGCAGGCGATGCTTCCTCCGAGACCGAGACGAGACGATTTGAAGTGAGAAGAGGTGAAGCGCGGCGAGGTGAAGCGCGGCGAAGCAAGCGGGACACCACCACGTCCTTCCTACGTGACGGCTGACCACCAACTGACAATCCGAGATCTTGAGGTACTGCCTTTCCTCATCTTCGTTCTTCCCGTTCAGCCAGGTCTCACCGTCGCGCGTCGCAAGTATACATACACACACAAACACACACACACATATATATATATATATATATATATGTATATACATATATTCGGCTTACACCCAGCCCTGACGAATTCTCCACGTCGACTTTATGTATTCCCACGGTTACGGTGCTTTACATTTTAAATCCGCGCTCTCTTTGTGAAAACCACCGCGTGTTCGTAACTAAACGGATCGCTGAACGGAGAGCGATGATATGAATAACATTTATTTTATTTTGAAAGAGTCGAAAGAGATAATATTTAGATAATCCGACTATTTTACCGTAATGGCTTTTTTTACAAGGATGTGTAGCAAAAAATTGTAGAGAGGATATACTGTATTTAAGCAACGATACACCGGCAAGGAGATTTCAATGCTCGCACAGGTCTTATAATTCGTGCGCCGTGTCGGGAGATTTCAATACGTAACAAATGTGTTCTTTTTATCATTATGATAAGACTTTCTTCTCTCTGTATATTGTACATATATTATTTATTGGTAATGATGTAATGAAATTATATTTTTAGAATAGTACGTGACATGCAATACAAATACAACAAAGAAAAAGAAAGAGAAAAAAGATAGGATTAATCAAAAATAGGAAAATGTATATCGTGAATATAGTACATGTAATTTTATATAGAGGTATTAGTAAATCTGTTTTATGTCGAAAAATACCTTTAATCGCACGTTCACATTAAATAAACATTTATTTGTTTGCGGGATATGAATTCGTGTTACGAATAACGATATCATATGGACCATCACATTTGTGTCATCTCGTTTGTATAACAATTTTACGAGGACAGTTCTTAGCAACTCTGCGTATTCCCACTGTTTGCATGTAGGTGGAGCTACATAATGTTACTCATTAGACGGTGCGCGCCCTTATTAGTACGACGCCTAGATCACCGTTGTCTTATCTCGTTGTTATTTCGCTAACGGTGAAATAACAGCGAACATTGTAGTCCCGTGATTTTTCATGTGGACATAATGCGAAATCGCGTCCAACGTATCTTACCGGTTAAAAATGTGTATATTTTATATACATATTTTAAAAAATTATTACGCAGTCAATTTTACCGATATCTAAAAAATTAATAGATTGATAACGTAATTTTAATTACGGAGATCTTTGAGAACGTATAATAAAACTTTCAGAAATATAACTAAATTTAATTGTAAAATTTTAATGGCATTTGTTTATTTTGAATTTCACATTAAAATATTCGAATAATCTTTTTGTAAAATATAAACTATACATAATAGCTTTGAATAAAAATATCGTCAAATTTTTCGTCATAATATCAATAGATTCGAGGAAAAGAGACAAATATTATAATTTTTATTAATATTTTTTTGTAATTTAAGAATCTACAGTTAAAAAAACTTTATTTTTTGATTAATTTAAAGCAATAATTGTTATGTAAGATTATTTCTCTAATTGTAAGATATTTTATCATTACTCAAATGCTTGTTATCATTTTGGATAAAGAGAGAGAGCAAGCAAAATGCAAAGGGAGAAAAGGAACAGGGAAGAGCTCAACCATGATCGGCAAAGAATTTTCGATCAAAGATTATCATCAAATTATAAATAATGGTCTTTATCTGCAGGCAACGAGTCTTAAAAGATCATCGGTACAAATTCGGTCTTTTTTTTCTTCAAGCGTAAAATTGAGCTGAAATTCGAAAAATTCTTCTTAACATCGTTCTAATAGAATTTTCCGAAAAATTCAATTGAGTCAACGTCGGTAAATGCAAAAGACAAGAAATATGTCTACATATATTTTATGTTGCGATATCGAATTAGATCTTCGTATTCTTAGCATTTTTTATTTCCGTATTTTTAGCAACTTTCCTCTTTCAGATAAATTTGCTACTTGTCCACGTATATGTAAAATTACAATATCAGTTTGATTAATAACATTTTTATTTGTAGGTACTATACTAAGAATAGAACAGGACTAACGAGGAAGTGCTAATGATAGGAAGTTCGCTCGATCTCGATGCGTCGAGAACAATGCGTTGAGGTTCAACTGAATCCTTTGCAGAAATCGGCCGAATATATATATATCGATAGAAACGATTCGAAATATCTCGGGGGCGAAGTTACGAAAATTTTCGACAGGAATGTCCGCGGCGGTCGGTTAATCCCACTATTATTATCGCGTATTATTATTCCGATCGCTCGCGGGAGCGGCGCGTAGGAACGGCCCGGTGGAAATTATCGTCGGTGCCTGGCGTACCGAGGAGCTGTAAATAACACTTTTTATCGCCCGCGGTCTGGATTTCGGGCGGGCGTAATCCTCCGCTGTTTCCCTTCATCCGTCGGAGATTTATCTGTAAAAATTTTGCCGAAACAGAAAAAGAGAACGACACACGTATGCACGCGCACACACATACACACGCCGCTCTCCTTGCCGCGCGGGAATGGTAGTTCCCGCGACGCGCCCGGGCCTTCCCCGCGCTCCGGGACGCGGTATCCGGTCCCCGGTAAGATTGCCGTACTTGCGCTTAAGGTATCCCTCGCAGCTGACTACGTGGCGGAATGTCGTGCCGGTAAGATGCTCTGGGTGATCTTCGCAGGGCCGTATCGAGCGGAGCCGCTCTCTCGCCTTCCGCGACAATCTTTCTCCCTTCCCGCTTCTTCACCGCTGTAAGAGCTGGACAATTTTCGTTAAAACGCGCCTCTCCCGAGCTTCAAACACCTCCGCCGCGTCGATCCGTTAAACGGACGATTTATCAGATCGCGATACAGCACAGATATGCCCCTGGAGCAATCCAGGAAGTCTGTTGAAGATCCTTTTCTTACGAAGGCCCTCCTCTTTGTTCGACAAGAAAATTCGCTCTTGAAATTCAACGTATAAATATTGTGTATATATATATATATATGATACATGTGAATGTAACTCATATAAAATATGCACGTATGTACAGAGAGAGAACGTAAGGAAGGACGAAGAGGTTGCAGTATCGCGTGGCATTGGTACCGGGGCATCGTGTCGTGTCGCACGACGATTCGTCGCCGCGTACTTGATTTATCGATTGACATTTTTTCGCTAGATTTTTATTACGTTTTGATCCTATAACGCATACATTTAATCACCGTGCCGTCCAGACCGCGACCGGGCCGGCTCCAGGGCCTTCTCTTTTCAATCGGGCCCGAGAACGTGACACTCGGAGTTGTCGCTGAACGATTTAATCGTCCCTACCTTCCAAAGTGATCGACATTTGCTGGCGTAACAAGCTGATCTACCGCTTCGCTTTCATTATTTTCCGCGCATCCGCTTACTCTTCCCGATTCTCTCTTTAATTTTACACGTATATCTTAATCTTAGCTCTATACAAATGTATCTGTATCGAAGTTATCGGATTAACACGAACACACTTACACATGCACACATTGCACTCTATAATAATTTTAAGTTATATACACTGTTAATTTAATAACTTTCGAAATTAATCGCAAAGATTCTTATACATATAAGGGCCGGTTTTTCCAACTTCTTGATAAACTGACTAATGATTAAATCATACGTCTGAACTTGTTTAATTTGAACACTGAAAAAAAATTCTGGTTAAAAGCGGACGAATCAGAAAAATCTTTTAGGCGTGATCAAATATTCTGGTTATTATAAGTTACAAAGTATTGAGTTCTATTATAATAACCAGAATATTTTATCAATCCCACAAGATTTTCCGATTCGTCCGCTTTTAACCAGAATTTTTTTTCAGTGAAAATAAAACAAAGATAGACATATGATTTAACTATTAGTTAGCTTATCAAGAAGTTGGAAAAACTCTTAGTAAGTGTTATACCATGCTCGTTAAATTCTATGTTATAATTGAAAGCAGTCATTCGTTTTCGAGAAATAAAGGGTCGATTACATTTTCTCATCTCGATGCCGTCTCTCCTCGATTCGCAAAACTGTCAAAAACTCGTCTCATTAAAATTTCTCAGTGTACTTGATCGCTTGTTATTTACTTTCTATTTACCGCGTATGGTGTACTTTTTGCTAAAGAAGCGACCGAAACAAAAATCAACGTGCTCGTTCAGCAGCCTCGATTATCCTTTGAAACGTGACGGTATCGAGCCCAGCAAAAGGTTTATCGCGGGCCGCGAGCGGAAGCGAGCGGCGTCTTCTTCGTCGTCGTCGCCGGCGGAGTATATCGTCGAAATAATCGTCCGTGGTCGGCGGATTCACTTTGGCGTAGTAGAGAGCCGCGAAACCGCTGTAGATCAGAAGAGCCGCGGTCGCGAGCTGAATGCAAATACGATAACACGTATTTAAATCAAGTTTGTTTAATTATATGAAAAAAAAATCAGATGGTTAAAATTAAGAATTACCTGAAAGACGGCCCAGAATTTGTAGCTTCCTTCATTTATTAGAAAATCGTAATAGCCGGCCCAATAATCAGCCTTAGGTTGATCCATCGCTTTCGTCTGACCGTTCTCGTCGTCATTCATGTCCTCATCGTGATCGTCGTTTTGGTGGTCGCCGTTGTCGCCTCTAGTATAATCCCACCTGTACGCTCTGCTTCGTCTGCTTCTACGCAGATAAAATATGATATTAGGGGTAATAAGTAAAAGTAAAGGGGTAATAAGGGGTTACTAGATCTGCCAGCTAAACAGATTCATATCGATGTAAACTTTTACTTAATATTTTTTTATATGTTAAAGATTAAAGAAAATTGCGTTTTTATATCTCGATTAAAATTATGTCAGGAGCTATTGCAGTAAAGTCCACTTTAAATGTAGCATTGGATAGTATACTTTTTAATTTAAATTTTATGTGTCGTTGGAAAAACGATTGAGAAAGAATACATGTATTGTACATTAAAGTGAATGACATAAAATTATAGATAAAATTCTATCCTTATTGTTCGATGCAAATTATAGTTTGGCTAAACTTAAACAATAAGATCAATAAGATCAACATTGTTGCTAACAATAAGATTAATAAAAAATTTATGTACTAACCTGATAGATTGCGGAATTGTAGCCAGCTCAAGATTTTCTCTAGATGTTCCTGTTTTCGAAATCGATCCTTCTGCATTTTCCATACTCATTTCGCCAGAGGCGTGATAAATACAAATTGACAACAGAACAAACTTGCAAACTAATCGACTGTTTATCGAACCTGCAAAATTAAAATATTATTTATATATATAGTAAAAATTGCACAATCTTTTTGATGAACATGTTGGAAGTATAGTAATAGTTTCCCAATAAGTAAAATGTTAATAATATGTCCACCAGTATAAATAAAAAATTAAAACAAATTAAATGCGTCTGCACTTAATTCGCATTTCGCCAATAGAGTTTGTCGACATAATCCGATAGTAGATTGTCAGTAGAATTTTTTAATCATACAAATAAAATATAAATCGTCGTTTTTTAAACGATTACGAAGTGGCAGACTTCGGTTTCTCTGCAGTTCGATTATAATATTTTGTATTAAAATATCAATATCAAATTCTTATCACATTTCTGCTAGCATTGTGCTGACAAAATTTGCAAACACTTTGTAAAATTTGTTTTCGATAGATTTGTGTATTAGAAATCGTACACGGCATTCGTATCTCCTAAACTAATGTAATACTGACCCATGTTAATTTTTAAGATATATTGCACGGTTCTTCTTTTGACACACATGACAGACACCATCTCACTTTAACAATTATCACATTACCCTCTGTCTCATGTAACAAAAGTTCGTCATTTGAGAGTAGCACAACAGGAAAGTCTCGAAGTGAAAAACCTTTGGTCGTCCGAGGTACTGAATGCGATTCTTGGACCTAGTTTCAATAGCAGCTTCGTCCGGTATTCACGCAACGGTAACTGTATCGATGGTAACGTTAAGTACATACAAATCCCTAAGCGCTAATTACTCTAATTGTTACAGATCTTTCACATCGTCGCTTACAAGCCGATTCCGTCGAAACGTTCGGTAACATCCGAGTTTCATTGATCGCTTCTAAGTGATGCGTCGATGTTATCATTTAAACCTAATGATTTCAAAAATTATTATAATTTCTGGTTAAGCTATCTTCTGCTATTCGATACTTATTACATAGTTGCGATTATATACGATTTTAAAAATGTCAATAAAATTTATCGGTCATGTTGTGTTATCGTTTAGTATTAAAGGAGAGCTAAGCAGAGTGACGTTATTGTAACTGGACAGATCTCTCGTTAGGTTATTAGCATACTTTTAGGCCAGTCCCGTTGAAACGATATTCTAAACCGGCGATAATTACACCGTGCCTCTCTATTAACGATTCCTCGTTTAAGCAGTGTATAACTTATGTTTTATAAATTATTTTAGCAATATATTGGAAATTTTGATAGTATATGTACAATGATTTAAATTTAAGGAATAAGAAATGCAGATTTATTCAAGAATCAGTAATTCAGAAATTGAAGAACCAAAACGGTTTCGAAAGTCTATTTTTCACATTATTATTATTTTTTTATAAGAATCTGAGAAGCAGATTTAAAAATTCATGAAATGTATTATTGCGGTAATGAATAAATTCATTAATAACATCGTAAATACTGTGTTTATTTGTAATGTAAATAGTTCATATGAATAGATAACGAAATCGATTATGGCAACAATTATAATAAGTACAGAAATAATGAAAACGATTATATCGTAGGTAGGAACGCATTTTTTAATATAATTTACTTACTACTACATGGTAGAATATGTGACTTTTACATAATTATCATATATAAACCAATGTGATTGCCTTATTTAAGATATCATAAATTATAAATAATGTATATGTATACATAATCGTATAAATAATTACATTATCAATGGTAATGTTTTTTAACGATACTTCATGCATCATGAATTTATCTCTATCCCAATCGTTTGTATGTACCGTCTACATGCAAAAATACTCGAATAAATTAAATATTTGAGCGACGAGCGAAAATAATTTAAAAGATTATTAAAAGTACATTGATTTTTTTCTCGAGATTTTTTCAGTGATAGCTCACTCGACGTTCAGAACTGTCACTGGATGTTTCAGCAAATCGTTCGATTCCTTCCAATATTCTTTCGGTAAAATGCCACCATCCTTCGCTAGATTCGCGTCTTCTACGATGAGTCACGGTCTCCGCCAGGTGAGCCGGAAAATTGATCTTGTGTCGGGCGACACTCTTTAATACAAGCGCCGCTATATATATAATAAAATAAATGCTGAAATACAGCGGTATATACCACAGCTTTTTTCCTATGAAATAATACGAGTAAGGTCTCTTGTCAAGTCGCTGGTCGTTCATTTCTGGCTCCTCCGTTGTGGTTTTTGGATGGTGCTCGTGATACACAGGTATGTGATCGTAGATCACGTCGTGATGGAAATCATGATGACCGTGTTCATACGGATCCTCTATGAACGGAGGCGGATGGTCGTGATGATTCTCGAATTTCATAGGCTCCGATCCAGGTCTGTCGTTCTCGTACGAAGAAGCTATTTCAAAATTGGGATAATCCGTTTCGTGCACATCGCTGCTGTGATATTTGCTCGGTGGCGGTTTGTAGGAATCCGGTGTCTGCGCGATGAGATTCGAATGAAAGATGTATATTTGAAAGACGAGCAATAAGAAGAATAATTTATTCGTCAATAAAACTGATGAGGTATTCACGTACCTTGTCATTCATGGGTGCAGGTGGATATTTACTGATTATCGGTTTGGACATCGGTGGTTCGTCGTCGAGGACTGGACCCATCGGGTATTCGTATATGCCAGGGAAGATCGGACCCAGAAAACCGGATGAGTTTATACTCGGCGAACTTTCCATAATCGATGCACTCGCTCCTTTTTGCGGCCTTCCATTTGCGTTAGGGTACGGATCTTTGTCGAAGAGTCCAGCCGCAGGTGGATTAAACCGCTGTTGAATTCGCTTCTTGCCCGCATCCAATTTGGCTATCATTTCATGATCCAGCGTCGAGTATCTACATGCAGGCATAACAGGCCATCAGTAATTAGTAGTTATCGACACGTTCGCCGATACGGTCATATCTGAATTCACCTTGGACCGACTGGATGATCGATAGCTTCGCCTTTCTTCAGTTTCGGAGTTCTCGGCGGAACGTACACGGGCGATACTGTGATAACAACGTCATTTATACTTCTACTTTCGTTCTCCACGCTCGTATTGTTTCTCGCTACAGGCCTAAGATGCATAGATGCGTTGCATTGCCTCACATTCGATCCTTACGCAGAGTATCTCAGGGACATTGTGTTTAGCTACCGGTAGTTACTACCGAGGAAAAATTAATCTCAAACGTTACGCACCTGGTGATCCACGAGAAGGAGTCCTGAGAGATTCTTCCTGGCTGTCCGTTTCTCGATACTTTCGCGTACGACGTTACTTCCGATGACAGCGTGGCGGAAGACAGACATAGGAAGAGAGCCAAAGTTAAAATACGTAACATGCTGATATTCACAGATGAATGGCCATGATTCTGAAGCGAGTGTTCTCTATATAGACTTGTAACTGTAACTACCACTTGAGCGCCCGTGAATGTATTGTCCGGCTGCATTTTGTATTGTTGTGCGCAACATTCTGACCGTTTCGCGTTGCAGCGATGCATTTGTCATTGTACATTGCGCCCGTTTTACAGACAGGATGACGCGCGGCTGCAACGGTTGATGCTCGTGCTATTAAAGCGCTATTTTTTTGCGACAATTTCTCAGAGTCTCGCAGACAAAATATATTCAGCGCCAGCGCAGGATCTGCGCTAACGAGAAGAAATGACGCCTGACAAAATAGCTCTAATTCACTTTGCAAACCGTAGCAATCCGTTATGAGTTGTGTTGTGAATAAACAGATTGTCTCCCGTTATTGACAGTGAGAGAAAGATTCCAGCATTGATATATTTTTACTGGCAATCACATCTTGAAAAATATATGTAATATTTCGTGTTTCTCTTAATTTTTCTAATGTACAATAAATTTGTAACGAATATTTATTACATCACGGAAATGTATGTCACGGGACACGTAATGTATGTAAACAAAAAAAAAGATATTAGAACATTACAAATATGAAATGTTGTTATCAGTAATTTATTGCGTACACATGGTTTTAATGTATCAAGTCGGATTTTTATATTTTTGACATAATATACTATTTTTAATATGATCATATTTTTAACATTTTTTCCTTGGAAAGTATTTTTTTGTATTGATTTCATATTTTCTATAGAATTATGCAGTGTAAGCAATCACATACAGAACGAAAAAGTGAGTGATAAAAGCAGAAAATATCATATCTGTCCATAACTTTGTAGGATTTTCATTCTGTATGTACATTTTATTGGAATAAGAGTAGAAACTAAGAAAGAAGAAATTAAGAAAAGATATTATTAATAGGAAAATTGTTTGATTATATATACCGAAATACGGAATTTGACTATATTATAGATAATACTGTGATATTTATATATTGTTGAAATTTATTAAATTTACTAATGTAAGATTTGGACAATGGAGAATGGAGGTATTGAAGTATATATATATATATATATATATATATGTATATATTTATTTATTTTCATATATAATAATTATATATATAAAATTATTATTATGACACATCGATTTGTACAGGATATTTCATTTCAATCCGTACCATCCTTTTTTTCGGAAATAGTAGCCGGAAGTTGAGAAAAAAATTTTAATTACCGAAGTCTATCTAAAGTATTTAATAATAAAAATTTCAAACTTGGTCCAGTATTTAATAAAAATTTCAGACTAGGAATTTTTCTATAAACTCAATCGACATGTTTGTCGTTTTGCGACGTATTCTGCTCATTTTCCACTATAATTTTACTCTGATCTAAATTATCAGTCTCAAAATTCGGATTAATAAAACAGCTTTCTTGCATATCACTTTCTTCGACTTTCGTTTGAATCGCATTGCTTTTCGTTGCTAATTTATCCTTATGTTTTCTAATTGGATTTTGTTCAATTTCATCAATATTCTTAGCGTTTCTAATAGTTTCGTGCTGAGTTAAATTCAGTTCATCCGTTTTTTTGTTATTTTGCGATTTTTCTTTTAGAAATCCTTCATTATCATTTTCCATCGTGTTGCTATGAATTCCTTCACTTTGCGATTTTTCGTCTAAGCTAACATCATTCGTACGTTTTTCGGGGCTATCTTTTTCGTTAATTTTCTTTTGTTTCTTTACGATATCATTACCTTCGAGCTGAGATCGCTTCTTTAAATAAGTCACATTGAATATAAAATAAATTATGCCGGTCAATAAAGTTACCACGGCGAAAATTTGGTAGGTCGGTCTGGTACCAAATCCTTTCATTAGATAACCGCCGATCAAACTTCCGCAGCCTTTGCCTAAAAATAACAAAATTATGTGCATCTTTATTATAACAAATTTACTTGTTATTGTGAAAAAAAGCTTCAACAGTTAAATAAATCTACGAACATACCAACTCCGTAGTAAACGCCGCCAAGCAGTCCTTGTATCGAGCTGTCGGTAGACGTGGTTGATAATTTTGCCGCGTAAGTGACGGCTGCAGTGAAGCTGAGGGACGTTGTAACCGACTCTAATGCCTCGAAGATTAAAGTAAGCCAAGGATCGTAAATCAAAGAATAGCCTGTGCAGGAAGCACTTCATTATATCTTTAAACGCGCGTGTCCACGTTTGTTCTCCGTCAATTATATCGCACCGTTATCACGCTTACCGACGAGTCTGATGGCGTAAAACACGAAACCTATGAAAAGCACGTTCGCGTGACCAATCTTTGATATTATCGGTCCCGAGAGTGCCAACAACGGTATGCCGGCGATACCGCCTACTGCTACCGTGATACCCATGAGCGATCTAGATCCTCCCAGGTCCTGGATCAGCCAGAAGAGAAACGATTCAATGTATCCCCAGGCGGTACCTGTCGAAATCTTTCTTTTTTTTAAATGTCGCCTTTTATTCAAATGATTGAAAAACATTGAAAGAAAATTTAGACCGCATGTTAAACCGTCTGATAACTTACCGAGAATAAAACATGCAAGGAAAAGCGCAGCAGTTTCGATATTTCTCAGAACAATGAAGACATCACGTACAACGTTTCTGGCAGGTGCCTTGAATTCCAAATTAATCATCAACATGAGGACACCTGATGCAAGTTTCAATCCTGCGTATAGGTAAAATGCTGGTCTGAAAAATGCATTAGATTTTATTAGCGATTTAATAAAATTCAGTCGTACCAAAATCACAATGTCTTGAAAATAAAGTCTCGTGGACATTTTTTATTTATTTTGGCATGTAGAACTAACTTTTTCCGATTATGATACTAATTAAAAAACGTTTTATACATTATAATTAAAGTACTTGCCTAAAGTCTGTATATCCTTTACCCTTGCTAGCATAATCTATGAGAAGACCTGACAAGGGTGAGGAAATCATGCCTCCTATACTGCCATAAATTCTTTGAAGACCGTAATCTGCTTCTTGCTCTCGCAATATCGCTATAACAGCACCTTCGAACATGGCAAAAGTTGTACCACCAATAATACCTGAAACAAAGAATTTGACATTTTCTTAATATGATATTATCATAAAATTAATAATGCCGGAGCTAATATCATGATAACAATAACAATTAAAAACTTAAAAAACTTCAAGAAAAATAATTATTCCTTGAAATTTTTTGTAGTTTTTGTTGTCTCAATTAAAGTTCAGAAATGACCTTTTTATAATTTTAATGTCAAATTTTTGAAAGTTTCGATACAATAAAACCTTATTAGAGACACCGGAATTACATTCAACACCTGCCAACAAAAACACTGTGGAGAATGATTATTTCCTCTCTTGGATTCGAAAAAAGATTGTTTCTTCTTAAACTGTATAATGATTCAAGATTTTTATCATGATTATCTTGATAGACAGTTGAAACGTTGTAATATGTACCTATGAATACTCGAATGACAAGATAAAGCCAGAATGTTAGCTTTATGTTATATTCCATTTCCATATTCATGTTAGAGCATACTGCGTTGCGAGGTAGAGTAACTATGCATTTCTTCCTGCACTCGTTTGTGCTCAAGACTCGCTTGGTTGCTTCTAGATTCGCTTCATGATCATAGAGCCGCACACGTATCGTGATTTGATTATTTATAGAATCTGGATCATCGCAAATAGGTCTTTGAAAATTTTCCTTATTCCAGGATATTTCATCTGTCAAATATCTTTGCCGTTCCTCTTTCAAATCCTCTTCATCTAGTTTTAAACTTTTAATTTTCGATTTGTATAAATGATAATTTATCGTTTGGTTGACGTTGTCCTTAAAAAAAAAACATAACTTTATTTAATCTTTTCGTTTGTATCTCTTTTTTTTATTTTCAGAAACAGTAAGTATTAATTCATCTTTATAAAAATTTGATTATATAAAATACAAAAATGACGACAATTTTTGGATTATTGCCAATCTTTAAGGATTTTCGGATACATACGAATATTATAACGTTACGAAGTATATTATTCTTCTTCTACCTTCGATTTCATTAAACTACCAAACACGCATGACGTATAATTTCTGTGCATTCTATTTGATGCTTCGGTAAAATTATTGGTATTTTCGACGTATCTCGACGGGGATATACATGAAAATGAGAACAATTGATCCGTCGGAAAAAAATAGTGTGTCTTCGAGACTTGCCGGATGGTACTTTTAAAAAACTCATTATTTCTCAATTGCCGATGTTCCTTTATATCTTCCTGCTGATTAGTACTCTGTAATTAAAATGCAATAACATTTATTTATCACTACCATAAATTTATTATTATTATAAACGGTATGTCCATAAAGATATGTAGTAAAGATAATATATATACAGTAACGACGTAAAGTGCAAAATTGTATTATAAAATTTTACTATTTAGATTCTGGAATTTATTATCATTTATTAAACTCTTATGCTTTGTTGAAAGTAATCTCAAGATAATAGTTCTTTAAAGAAGGACTATTCACGTGTAGTTCTGCAAGTATATAATCCCGGATAGGAAACTTTTGTAATAAATGCACAATTATTGTTTCTTTCCATTCACAGCATTTCGCAATAATTGTCATAAGATGATTCTGCAAAAGGCATATCTTTCGCTGAAATGGAATTTTATAATTACAAGTTCTAAATATTGAGAAAATTATGAAGCAAAGTTATGTAAAAAATAATAAGTAAAAAGAATTTTTTACTAATTACTTGAATAATAATTGTACAATTTTATACTGTAACGATTTTTACAATAATTACAAAATTAATTTCTGAAATGTATTCGGTAATACGTGTGCTAAGATGATTCACACTAATTATACAATTATTTAAGAATTTAATTTTAGGCATTAATTTTTTAAAGATTGCTATATGTTACAATAATTGAATTTAGAATTAATGATTTTAAAAGTTAGATTTAGAATTATTACACAATATATATATATATATATATTATACATTAGATTTTAAAATTAAAATAATGCTAAAATTTTTCTGCATGCGTTCCTGGGATTTTAATTGAAAGATTAAGCAATGCACACATTGCTCTTAACAATTGCGCACAATTCTCTTCGTGCGTTGGCCGATATCCACGCTGCTACCTAAGCTCACCGCTTATCCGTTATTCGATATTAGCTATCGACTATCCGTAACTCGATAACAGGGAGTACGTTAACATACGTTCACAATGTACAACGTACCGTTGACAAGTCGCTCTGCGCAACAATATATTTGTACGAGGTATTAACACCAATCTGAAAATTGAGATGTCGGACTGTATAACGCCTCGACTTTAGAATCAGACTTCGATCCGTCTCGTTGTTCGTTTCCACACGACACACGAATCTGCGCAAAAAAAAATTTGCTAACGCTTTGTTCAACATAGATAAATGACTTGGAAGAAACCGATTAAAATGTCACTCTGCAAATGAACGGCTCTTCCATTAAAAGACCATTATGGTGAAGCTTATAAATAGTAACATTCATAGAATTTCATTCGCTGTTGAGTTGTCAAAATTAGTTCGAAACAAACAGGAAAACAGAATGTCCATTGTATATGTGTACGTGGTTGTGATCAAGCGTTTATCGCGATGGCATGAGATCACTATTTGTGATAACAATAGTACAACTTCCTCGACATGCTGCGTGATTTAAATAAATGACAGAATATACTGCAAATGTCTTAAAAATGTTAGAATATTGTGTCTTTAAGGCAATAGAAGATTTTACAAGACAAAAGGGGAAAAACATTCGCTTCGGACTCAACACAGAGAAAGAAGAAGAAAATAAAAATTTGTTTATATTACATAAGTGACATTACGCAATAAATTCGCAACGGAGCTATTTTATTTCTGCAACGGAGCTAATGATATGTAATGACTTTTTGCTTACCCACAACTTTCTACTTTTACAGGGATCTCTGATTCTAAGTTCGTTTCACACGGATGAGCCAGGCTCATTGTATGTAGTAGCGAACCGTTTCTACCTTCACAATCAAGGTCCATGATTATCCTCTCGGGAAAATTTACTGTCATTCTGCCGATCGGGACCAGCAATAGTAATAACGCCGCTAAACCGCCGAACGCGGAAAACACCGACAGCAAAATCTGCGAGGAAAATTCGTCAAAATGATACGCTATTTTCTGCACGTATATAAGTACGTGTGTAGACAGTGACGCGAGTTGTGAGGAAGTAAATGGTATAACGGTATAGGCAGGCGAGAAGAGAATGCGAATGCTCGATGAAAGTATCTCTCGCTCGTGCATCGATATTATTTTGATATTTATTTTATCAATGAAAATTAGTCAACTCACTCTAAAATTTCCTATCCGGTCGGCTAGCATACCGGCGAGCGGCGGCATTACCATAGCTACGAGGGGAGTGATAGAACTCATTATCGCAGTCTCTTCCACGTTTATTCCCAGTTCTCTCATGTGTATAGTCAAGTACGGATACAACACGTAAAGTGCTGAAACAAAACCGCAGCAAAGAAACTCATTATCACGTCAGAAGTATTATTTTATTTTATTTATTCCTAATTATATTTAATTATTTGATTGAGTAAAGAATTAAGACATAACAGCATACGTTGTCACAATTAATTATAGAAAATTGCTCTCTTGATTACTTACTAGAAGCTTGAACGAAAAATATTAATTTTAACGGCATCAGCTCCTTTTGACGGAAATCCTTGCTGATCCTCCTGAAGAAGCTCTTGAGCATCATTTTGATTATGTCTTGTACGTTTCTGGATTTGAATTGACGTCGTTGAATTAATTAAGTATGAGATGTTTAATCTGTGTCGTGCGTGTCTCTCCGCTGTACATCATTGTCCCATTATCTGCATTGAACAACAAACGGATATTTTTCGATAATTCTTAAAATTTATAATTTCTATTTAATTCATAATAAAATGACAGCTAATGCAAGTTTAATGCAGTTAGTTTGGTCAGTCATCTCATCATTGTTATTGAAATTTACACGGTGGCCATGGCACAAAATACAATACGAATGTCACGTCTTTTATATAACGGTTTTACAATACCTTCTACCTAATCGCATACATCAACATCAATTTCCGCTCGTTGGAATAAATAAACGTGAAACATCCACTATATCGATTGATTATACCAAACACTTGTCGTCACATTGAAAAAAATTCTGATTATTATAATAGAACTCAATACTTTATAACATATTATAACCAGAATTCCTGTTATAATAACCAGAATATTTGATCAATCATACAAGATTCTGATTCGTTCGTTTTTAACAGAATTTTTTTTCAGTGCTGGGAAGTTTATTTTAAATCGATTTGTAAAAGATAATAAATTGTATGTTTAGAAATTTGATGTTTTTTTATATGAAAGCGGGATGTGTTTTCTTCGAGTATAACAGACTGCAATCGGCCGATATCATCATTTTTTTAAATACAGCTGCAGCACAGAGAACACACTTTTGTAATGCTTCGTCGGTATCACGAATTACGAGATGGAGCATCATAATCAACATGAAATTGCTCGTTGTTACCGGCATTCAGAGCGAGCACCATTATTGTTTTAATTGCATAACTCGTATGCCCGCAGACCTTGCGGAAGAAGGCGAGCATTATTGCCTTCTCAATAGGTCAATTTAGGAATACGATTAGGATTTGATACAGAATTTCAGGAATAATTTTTGTGTCTTTTTGGACGTATGTTTAATGACAAAGTTCACTGAAATCGAATATCAATTAACATTTACACGATATAACGAAAATATTTTTGTTTCAAATCCCAAAAAGAATAATTATTTTTTTGTTTTTTTAAGGCATTTTTACTGTTAAACTGTGTAATTGGTGGTAAATAATTTAAAAATTATGAAGCTTTATTATCAGGCTAATTTATTGGATGTTTACCATCTTAGTGATCGAGAAGTCGTACAAGAATATGAGAATTAAAGGTTTAAAGTTCAAAGTTGCTCTAAGAATACTGAAAATCTTATCTTTATTTTTACATTTTGAAACTCAAAAATATATAAGTATATAAAATATATAAATAGTAAAAAGTTTAGAAAAAAAATTTTAATTTTAACTATCTTTTATCTTGGAAACTTGGCTAAGTACTTAGCAATGCTGAACAGACCCGTTCTCCATTCAAGGTTTGACATCCTATAGATGAAAGGAAATTATGGATGTACATAGAACTATTTACCAAGAACAGTTAGAATTTCCTCATTGACAGTGAATATTAGATAATTTCATCTTATAATACATCAAAAAGTAGTATACCACTTTTTATATATTAAATACATATATCTGTATATATATCTTCTAATGATTGGAAAATAACAAAATACGAAAGAGAGTTTTCTGATAATATTTAAAAAAATTAAATATTATTTAATCTTCAAGAAATTAAAAAAAATTCCTGAAGTAGCACATAATGAAAATATATATTATTTTCTGCATATTATAAGTATTTCATAAAACATTAAGTATACATATATATATATATATATATATGTGTGTATGTATGTACATACTGCGTTAATGAAATTTCGCTATGTACCATTTTCAACAGGCAGTAAAGATTTAAAAAGTGGTAAATATACTTGTGCCGCAATTAATTTTTAAAGTTGATTTTAAAAGTGTTTTTTTTTATATTGGATATGTGTCGATTGGATAATATGATAAATTATGGCACCGTTTTATTATTTCATAATGTTGCAACGTATGAGAATTGTTCTTATTACGAAAATGTCAGAACACGCAGTGAATTATGAAACGGAATGATTTTTTGCAATCAATTGCTTAAAAAAAAACTGTAAAACTTCAACTGATTACATACTAAAGTTTGAAAAAAGACTGGTCGTTATTCCAGATTATCTATATACGTCGCCTAATTATAATATGTCAAATATGTAAAACTATAATTACAACACGTAAGAAACTAATAACGAAGAAATAAATCACGAGATAGAAAGCGACGTAGAAAATGTTCAAATATAATAAATTTGCGAACTCTCGATATATTACAAGCAATTTCCATAAAGAACAAAAATATTATTGTTGTGAGAATTTTTATGAAAGTACGTTCAAATAGCCTTGAATTACATCTTCAAGAAAAACTTTCAATGGATTGGTATTCAAATGCTACCATCGCGTCGAGACTATGGAGCAATTACTTCCTTTTTAATTCATGCTATAAATATCTTTAGTATCTATAGCTTTTATATCGCGAATAACAAAGCAACAACATATACTATACAATAGTTGCAATATTTTTATGCAATAATTTTTACTGATGAGTATTTAGCAATGAGGACGAATTAAATCAAATATATAGAGATCAAGTAATTATTATTTCCAAGTTCAATATAAAGTCTCCAGAATTTGTTATATATATATATAAAAGAATTTATAAATTTAGTTATTAATACTTTATAACACGCGTTACTGATGTACTAATATGTAATATTATGAATGGCATTACAATTGATATTATTAAAAAGTTTTAGAATTTTTTGTTTCTAAAATGTTCAAATATTACATTGCGTTCCTATTTATTTAATACAAAATCTTTTTATATATTATTTATATTATGTACACAATTAACAAATTAATACTGCAATGATTGCAGCGACAAGTTATTTTATTTTATTTTATTATTAAAATGTTTTATTATTCGGTATTTTTTTAAATGTAAATGTAACATTTGTAAACTTACGTCCATGAAGCGTTTCGCTGCGAACCATGACATCGTTTTCCAAAAATAGCGATCATAAATTATAAGGCGAGTCTCAATGGAAACAAAAAATACCTGTGTAGTAATACTTCCGTCTTGTTAAAAATCTTGAGGTAAATGTTCGAAGTGTAATTAGGAGAACTGCTTCGGAGACATGGCAAAGAAGAAAATAATATGCCAAATAAGAAAAAAGATTGGAAAAGTGAAAGAAAAAAGATCGAAGATTGTATGGAGAATAACGGATCTTTAAAAAATACCGATGGATCCGTACGGCGCGATGTCATGCGTAATACTGGCACCTGGGTACAAGCCACCGACGAGCTGAGAGGAAGGAGCATATTGCAATACACCGATCCGATCTAAGTTGCGACGAATCACCTCGCAAGGATGTATGTGACCGAAGAGCGAAATTTTCTTCGACTTGACTCAACATTGTATCGTACTTGTAAAAAAAATATGTTTACAAAAAAAGCGCAAAAATTGGATTGACTTTAGAAAACTAGGACATTTATGAGCAAATACGAACCGTTAAATGCAAATATCTGCGCGACCTGGTCTTGAATATGTATACATTTTTTCCTCTTCGTAAATAAATACATTAATTTCGATTCTTATTTAGATTTTTCTCAGATGAAGAAATTTTTTTCAGGTTAATACAAATTAATATGTAAAATTAATAATGTGTATTAATATATTTTGGGAGCCATTGCAAAGGGTATATATTTAATACTGCATTATGTATACTCGACAGCAAATACTGAACAAGAACACTTGCTATTATATAGAAATTGTCCTACATGCACTTTTAAACATTTTAAATACTTTAAAGATTTATTACTTCAATCATTACGTACACATCAAGAATATTTTATTTTAAAATATTTAAAAAGGCATAATCAAGTTATGTAACAGCAAATCTTGCTTGACGTATTTGCTACCAATTTGTTGTCGTATTATTGCGTGCATATTCCTGCTCAGTTTTGCCGTCTGTTTGCTTCTAGATTATGCCAGCAAGTCTTGCGGATTTTAGCGTCAATTTGTTCTTATTTTATAAACAGGAAATTTTACAAGAAAAATAAACCTAGCGAGAACATAGATGACATCGATCTTAATTTTAGTTTTCTGATTGAATTTATTGCCAATTTACAAATGTTTTGATATGACGTAATTTTGTCTAGACGTAATTTTATTTTAAAAAAATTATCTTCCTTGCACGATCTATAAATCTATATTTGGTATTAATTATATTCTATTTCGCAATTATATTCATTTTTTATAGCAGATTTTTTGCATTGCACAATGTGCAATGTTTTTCACTCCGTCCTTTATCAACAAAATTAAACAGTACCATGGGAAAAAATCTGATTCTCCTTCTCTTCGTATCTCTTGGTTTAATGCAGTGGGAACGGATCCATCTTCGCAGTTTTACATCGCCAACGGACTGCACACTAAATCCTTGACACGCATCATTGTGCCGTTATTAAACTACGGTAGATCCTGTAGTTCTTTGAGGTAGACGATTACTATAAGCTGCGACAGCACGGAATTTAATACTAGTGAATTCAACATGCTGATGAAACAACTGATTCTGATCGTCTTTCCACCCGAACAGTTTACAACACTGCAAATCTGCATAATTAATTGTTCCATTGTACGATATCAAATGTTGTAAACTGATTTCGAATGCAGCAATTGACGCCAATCTGCTGTAATGTTTTGCTGGGAATTGCTATTTTGTTTATTAAGTATCAATTTACGTGATATGTATTTTTTAATGTATATCATTATTGCAGCTCATATTAATATTCGTATCACATTTCTTATATTTATTCGAATTTTTCTCTTGTTGGAATGACTAATTAGTAAAAAATGAAATTTAATTGTAGAACTGTTTATTGAAAAAATTAAGTGGAAAATAATAGTAAAAAACAAAGAGAGAATAAGATAATGAGTAGACTTTAAAAGAATCATTTTAATGTTGAAGACTAAAATGGCCTTTTTCTACTTCTACAATATTCTCACTTCTATATATAAGATTTTAAAAAATATTGATCGTTACGTGACAGGAACATAATTACACAAATACCAATATCTATAGTAATCGCGTGCCAAAGTAGGACATTGCGAAACTAGCTTTAGGCCTCTAGCTTCGAGCCACTTTAGACGCTCCCCTTTCTCCGGGAGCCCTTACTCAATGGAAATTTTCAATGAGATGTATATTAAGATGTATAGAAATATATGTATATATAGTTTTCATAAACATAAAGCTCCTGAAATAATCATTTTAATTTAATACATTTAAAATTTAGAACGATTTGAATCTTTGGATTAAAAATAATATTCTTCGTTAACTTTTTAATTACTAAATTAAAAATGTAACGTTTATATAAACAATTTCACTTAAAAATTATTATAGTTTTAAACACAAAATTGTAGACGTTCCGTATAAATATAGGGATATATATTTGTATTGATATTGTCTTGTTAAAAAAGTTCATTTATTTTCTTATATTAATGTATACAAATACTTTAAGTTATCAAATTTAAATTTTGTAATTTTGTTAAACCCAGCTTTATGTTTTATACGATATATTTGGTCGTTCAAATTCCGTCGAGTATCTTGAAGAATATTCCATCTGAAAAAAAGATCCAACATATGTAAATTACAAGAGAAACAAATGACAAATGTGTTAAAAATTTTATTTACCTCTAATATGCCGTCCTCTGGCAAGTCAGAACAATGTACAGCGTTTTGTATTTTCGCTTTCCATACTTGGCTCTAAGCGTACTTTTTTTTTGTTTTTAGCATGAATTCTAGTTTAGCCCCCTCCGTTTGCGTATATATTTTAATCCTGAAGAAAGATTTTTAATTCTATAAAGCCAAGAAAAAGTGTCGACTTGGCAAAAATTATTATATTTTTGAGGGTAAAACAGGACATTTTAAGATCCCCTTAATACCTTCACATGTTATTCTTCTTAAGAAGGTTTTCTTTGTTTCTAACAATAAGTCAAACTAAAATATAGTATACGCATATCGTGGCAACTTTTATTATGTAAGAAAGCATGAAGAACATTTTAAAAATAACTGAACTTTGTAAAATAAAATTATATGAGTTCTTTACAATCATTCAGCATATAAAAATGTGGTAATTATACAGTTAAGCTACCTCATCACGAAAATCGATGAAATTAGTCTCTTTCGAC
Organism: Tetramorium parvispinum; assembly: GCA_011638315.1. NCBI lineage: Eukaryota > Metazoa > Arthropoda > Insecta > Hymenoptera > Formicidae > Tetramorium > Tetramorium parvispinum. The sequence continues at coordinate 8,015 of VBVR01001320.1, read as the reverse complement.
GCGTTTTTGTCCGAAACGAAAGAATCTAGCAGAAAAAATTGTCGCTCTCGCCTGCGAAGCGAGATATTAATAATTAAAGTCGACATGTTTTAGTGTTAGGATATCTGTTATACCGACGTAATGTAGCGATGTGAGCCTGTGCCGTGACAGAAAGCGCGCAACATTTAAGTTGCAAACCTATGTGGACTTAGTGAGATTGAATAATAACGCGTGGGCGGGGTACAGGGGGAGGGCTTCGCCCTCTAATAATACTGTAGTTTTCTTACATCAATAATTTTATAAAGCAGATTGAATATGTAAAATCAGTAAAATATTTCAATAAATATTTAATACAAAGGTATTTCACTATTATTTTCACTATTATACGATGTGTCATACCTGAACGCGCCAATTTTCAACAAACTAACTGGTTAATCTTAAGTGCTTCCCATTTAAAAACTATTATAGCCTCGACATTTTTGCATAAGAGTTTTCAACTTGAAATTTTCTACAGAATTTGTCATTGTAAGGACGTGCAATCTTTTTGGGGCACCCTGTATAGTCATATAGTTATATATCAATTATTAACAAATACAAAGTTTATAAATATATATAACAGATAACATCTATCAATGATATAGATAAATAATGATTATTTATTAATGTTAAGATATGAATTTAAAAATTTATTAGGTGCTAAAATAATAATATAATTGCTTACGCTTACGTATAAAATTAATATATGTATAAATATTGTTTAAATTAAAATATATTATAATAAATATAAAAAAGATTATACTTTATACATACATACACATGTATATAAAGTTATGTATTATTATGTAAAGTATCTTAAGTAAATATAAAAATAAGTGCATTCATTACCGCACGAGAGATACGGGGTGTTGAAAATGTTAAAAGAGGTTGAAGTTACGTTCCAGTGTGTATAACTACGTGTACGACATAAGCCCCATTCCGGGTACCACTGACTTGAGACTTGACATCATGTTCAGTTAGTTAGCGTCCAAGGTAGTCGTCTTGAACTTGTGGGTACGTTCGCATCAGCATATGCGAAATAAAACACGATACATTGCTGTGAGTTTTCTGTTTTCTAAAGACAGAGTTCTGTCGTAAAGGCCGCAGCACATAGAAATACTTAAGCAGTAGAACTTAAGACTTAAGCGAATCCATCAATCACGGTCGAGCAATAAGGTAATCATTTTGAAATGTAAGTGACGCCGAGAATTTCGTACGGATGAAATTCTTAAGTCTTATGGCTTAAGTTTTTCTATGTGCTGCGGCCTTAATGGACATAACTACAGCGGAATTATACAGGGTGTACCGTAAAGACCATAACAACGCTTAAGGGTAAATTCTTGAGATGATTTTAAGACGAAAACCTTAACGCCAAAATACTTAGGCTTTAATAGTTTTTGAATTAGAAGGATTTATAGTTAGCGAATACGGTAGCTTAATGTTGGCGCGCTCAGGTACAACGCTAAAGGCGAAAACTGACAGTCGCTCTTCTTGTCAATATTGATGTCAAGATTACATATACAGTAAGAATAGATTTGCTTATACTAATGTTTACAAATGCACTATCTATGCAGATAAAATTTTATTGAAAATATTATAAAAGATAGAACATAATATGATACATAAAACGTAAGGATTTTATAAAATGTTATTTGATAGCTTAAATTTGCAACATGAAATCTGCTGCTAGTTTATATCTTAGCACTGTTTGTTGTCACTAGCCGTCAAAAATGCCTTCCTATCTGAAATAAGCCACATCAGGACATTAATAACTAGGCGCATCGCATCAAGCTATTCGAATAATACGTCCTCTATCACCTTCTGATAAATTTGTAAAAATATTACGTTGCATTGTGTGTAATATGTACGACCGTTTTGATCAACAAAACAAAATAAAAAATAAATAATATCGTGCAAACTGGGTGTAGCAAATAATGAATAAATGGATTACAAAATATTGAGCGAAAAAAATTATGAAAGAAAGAAAAGAGAAAAAATAACGCAAGATCCAGAAAAACTATAGCACAATAAAACGAAAATATTATTCAATTTATTATAGAATTGATGTTGTCAGCCACGGGTATTTTCAGAAATGAATGGTATAACACTATTTAATGAATCGTTATTAAATAATATAATTATTTTACAAATTAATTATTTATATCAATTTGTATATTAATAAATTTTATTATTATTTTACAGATTACAAAATGAGAGGAATAGACAATTTAGGACATGATGGCGTCGAATCAACAGTAAGTTTATAATATTAAACAGTAATTTCATTAAAAGACGAATAAATATGATAATTTAAATACGAACAAATACGAATAAATACGGTATTCTAAAATGATTCATAGTCGTTAGACTATGAATTAAATTGTGAGTATAACAGTAATTTATAAAAATATTATAGTACTTAAAATATAATAATGTTTTAACAAGAATTATATCTATGAAATATATAAAATTTTGTTTAGCATTAAATATGGATATTGATTGCTTTATAATAATTATTTTGTATGAATATGTAGTTGAGTAGAAAAATGATGAAATTTTTACGAGAAGTTGCAATAATTGAATTGAGATAATTACATTTCGAACATATCGTATATTGTTATAGGGTGTCCCAAAAAGATCGCACGTCCTTACAATGATAAATTCTGTAGAAAATTTCAAGTCGAAAACTCTCATGTGAAAATGTCGAGGCTATAATAGTTTTTAAATGGGAAGCACTTAAAATTAATCAGTTTGCGGAATTTTGGCGCGCTGCAGTGCATAAATAAATAACTTAAATGTCGTATTTTTATGTTTCATCGTTGAAATAACATCAACTGCTAGATAAATTTTAAAAGATGATCATTTTTTTATGCATAGAATTGATAAAATCATTATGCGTAGAAAAGTTCATACGATAATGTTTTCATAAATCTATTTTGAATTATTTCGTACAGAGAGAATGGTTTTATTCTAAACACAAGCAAAAAACTTGATTTAATTTTTCTTATTTTTTATATTTTTAAAAATTTTTTTTTAAATATTTAATTGTTGTAGCAACTCTTTACAATGTTTAAAAATTCTACTTATATTGGTATAAATTTTTTTACTAGAAATGTAAGAATTAACTCCTGAATATAAAATTTAACAATATTTTCTAAATTGTTCTTCAATATTACATTAAAAAGCATATAATTATTCTTAGTCTCGTGCTTTTCTTTCTTTAATAAACTTGAACTTCATTTTAATCTTATGGACGATAAGGCAGGAGTTTGCCACCGTATCCTATCGCTTGGTGTCTCGAAAGAATAAACAACTGCCGTAACCCAGCGCATTTTACCTACCCCAACGGTGTTTGCGAAAATTTGCATCCGCATACTTTGAAAATTTGCATAAGTATATGTAAGGCGAGGCTGTTGGTAGGTTCGTGATATTGTCGCACTTTTCTCCGGATAGATAATATAATAGTATACATCCTCCTGTTTTTTTCGGAACTTGTAGAAAGCCAGATTCTCATAATTGTATTTTTATCTTTTCATATCTTGTTGTGCTTTCATAAAATTACTTAAATACAATATTGGAAAAATGAACTATTTAGCGTTTGCTATAGCTTTAATGATTACCTTTGCTGAAAATGCGCATTAACATTTTCCTGTAAATCGTTGAGCGCAGTGTGTTTTTGCAGGGAAATCTCCAGTGTTTAATCTATGTTCGTATATGTATGTACGTAGATATTATTTCCGCGGCTATTTTCCCTGTGAATTGATTGACTTCGGAATAGTTACCTTTTGCAATGGTTTCGCAGTCGATGCCTCCGGACTTTTCCGATTGAACGGTTAATTAATTTTAACCGAAATAAATACGTTGTAAAACGAGGTAGAGATTTACGAAACATATTTATTCATTGTATTTTTTTACATATGTCTTTTCATTACAAGATGCTTGCTAATGCAACAGTTGAAAATAGAAAATAGAAACATAGTAGAGTGTACTATTCTCTGTTGCCTTTTTTTTCCATTAGAGAGTCTCTGAGGAGTCTCTTGAATAGGGTAAGCTGTAGCGAATACCTGGTTTCGCTTTACATTTCTATTGTAATGTCTATTTTCGGTAACATCGCGCGTATGGACGGAACAGTTTTAAGCTGACTTAAAGCACGGAAAAGCGGACCGAGCGCGATTGCGCTGCAATTATGAGAAGTAGTGCCGCCGTCTGTCACGACGGAGACGTCGAAGTAAAAAATAATGGAAAAAGGGGGAGCCGGAAGTCACGGCGTACTTCGACATTGTCTCAATTAATGGACCGTGCTCGAAAGCTCGAAAAACTGTAAAAAGTGGCGGGAGAAAAGGGAAGAAGGAAAAAGAAGAGAGAGAGAAAGAGAGAGACTCGCATTGCAGACTTATAATCTTAAATAATTAGCCAATTTACATAATACGTTGAAATGATCTTGTTTTGTTATGTATATTTTCTAACAATTTTTGCAGAGTAGCAAGTGGATATAATAAAAACTGCACGTAACTCTTACCTACGTGTCTACACAATCACGTTTACAATGCAATACCGCGAACATTATCTATTACAAATGCACATTAACAAATGAAAAAGTACAATTTTGCAATACTTGCTGCAAGTGTATTATCTTACATTTGTTATTCTTATATGTACATTATGTATAAGTATATATAAAGTCCGAGAATAGTGTAGCTGATAATATGTTTAAATAGATATGTGCAAACGAAAGTAAAACAAGGTTGAAAAAAAGCAGGAATAATCTCTTTTGTTATTATTTATTTGCCATTTATTCATAATAAGTTAAATCCTAAAAATAATAATGATAGAGATGCTCAAAACAAGGAGTTCGAAATATTCTTTAATTCGAAAAGAATATACAGCAACAAAATAAATAATTAAATAAAGATCAAAGTTTACTGAATGAAAAATTCTTATGGTTTCTGAACTTGATTTAATTATTGAACTTATTGCTGTACATTTTTTAAATTAAATAATATTAAATTAAATAATATTTTGAAGTCTTCATAAACATTCCTATCTTAAACCTAAAATAGACCTATGACAAAAATAAAGAACTGTAGATCATATCATTTCTTCACAACTTCAAAAAATCTGGGCATCTGTCATAATCTGTCATAATCTGTCATAATGTACATAATCTTTGTACATAATCTAAAATTAAAATTTCAGGGAGAGAGAAATTTCAAGGAAAAAACAAGCAATAAGTACACGATCGCCGTGTCACATTCTCTAATAGTTTGCAACCGCGCGAAAAAGAATTATTAGCTTCGCGTTTATTAGCAATATCGCGTCTCAATAACGGAGAAAGTGGATGAGAACGGGAGAGAAACGAACGTCTAAATAATTGGCATCTGCATCGCGAAATGCCTGTTCGGCTGAGTGCCCGTTTAATTTGCATTAACAAGCTGTTTGGCATATTCACTTTGCATACGCCCGTAAATCGAGTTACTCCTGAATATAGTTGTCAGGAATGCATCGGTCACGGGCACAGGCTCTGTAAACGCTGTTGCGAAAGTTGTACGTTGATTAGAGGGATTGGATCTCTATATCTCGTCGTCATTTTCAAGAATGCAGTTATACGATTGCATACGAATGCAGTTACGATACAATTACAGATCTATCTCTGAAAAATGTTTTCACGTTTCACAACCACCCAGATTTACGCCGTCGCAATAATCAGCAGGAATGCGTAAAATCTATTCGGCACGATAGTTCGTCTATACAGTTTCCAGCTGAAATGTGTCTGTACGTAACGTATCAAAAGCAAAAACGGAGAAAATCTAAATGGCATCTAAGCGGCGCACCACGAAACGGCCTACCGGCTTCTCTCGCCGCTGGGAAACCCTCGACAGGGAAGAAAACGTGTGTCGGCATAAGAGAACATATGGAATATCGAACGTGACTGTAGACATCGTACAAAGCTCTTTAGAGACACTCGTTTTCATTTCGTACGAGAAAAGACCGAGCCGGCAAAAAGGGGACACGCCACGAAAGTATATTTTATTATATGCGCGGCTGTGTAGAAATCACCCCCGTTTGCTTCCATCCCCCTTCCCCCTTTCCTACGATCGATGGATAACCATCGCGCGAAGCAGGAAATATTTTACGCCGCGTATGAAGGACCCTTATCCGATCGATAAGGGAATCGACTGCGAATCGCGACTGATGTCAGTCGTTTCCCGAATAACGAATAACATGGACCAATCATTCGTGGATTTTCCAGCCGGCCAGTAGGTTTTATGCATTCGTGACTCGCATTCGTATAAGAGGATTAAAAGAGATGCGCGTATCAAGGGGCACGGACGCATCGAGCGACTTCCGTGCGCCCGGAAGCGACAAAGCGAAGCGGAACGTGTGACTTTTACACGCGATAAGATTTCGTTACGTCGGAATTCAGGAGGTTGGTCGCGACTATTTCTTTCTCTCAATATCCTCTAATTTGTCTCTGTTGCTAAACAGGAAATGTGCAGTATAACGCTCTGCCTACCAATTTTCTTCAATCTTTGTAATTTGTGTATTTTCATGCATAGAATCTTTCCTAAGAAGAAAAGAATCGTCGCTCAAATCCCTCTTTTTTTATTTAATTTTAAAGTTTTATAACTATTAATAAAGTAAATCATTTTTAATCACAAATTATTCTTTGCTTTATTAAAATTATATTAATTAAAATTATATTATATTATAAATAATTTTTATTTTTAATTAAAACTGAAAATTTTCATTTCATATCATGTTCGTACTTATTGACATCAAAAAGACTTTAAAATAAAATAAAATAAGGGACTTTTTTGTGAGACGATTTTCCTTCTCAAAGAAAAATTCTATGCATGAAAATACGCAAATTTATAAAGATTGAGAAAAATCGGAGGGGAAAGCGTTTTATTGCATATTTACCCTAAACAGCGCTTTCTGGCCGACAAAATTATTATTCTAAAATTATTAAGAGCCCTTTTTCGCGATCACCATCGCGTAGGCCGCTCGAAATCACCCTCGAGCATCAAAACACAAGTCGCCATAGGCGTCAATGCATCTCCGCAAATTCATCCGATACAAATTTTCCTCTCTCGACAAGAATTATACGCTCGTGCTCGAATAATTTTCGAAAGACGAGACCATCGGCATTTCGAGCGAGGATCCTCGCAACACCTGAGACACGAGGAACGAGCCCGGAGCGTTTAGCATAAATTTCGTAAGAAAATTCGACGCCTATGGGGTGAAACGATCGTCGTAAGAGACGACGTCCGTTCCGCTCGTCTTGCCGAGTAGACTGCCGTACACGGCAGTGTCGTACGCTCTCGCAACCGGAAGCCATGAATCTTTATTAAATCCACAAAATTTATGTCGAAGCGGTCGCGTGGATTGTGAAACGTGCGCCACGATGGTCCCCGAAAGAGTATTTATTTTCCCCCCTCGTGCGACACGCGCAATCTCGGTTTGCTTCGCCGCGGCCGTTTACATTGTATAATAAAATATGCCACTCCACGTATGTATACCGGCACCACGTATTACGCATAATGCGGCTCTTTTCCTGTCTCTTTTTTTTTTGTTTTTTCTTTTTATTTTCACCGACGCATGTCCGCCTTCGCCGAGCTCGAATAATCACTGCCCGCGAGGGCAGATGGACGTGATATTTAATTTGATACGGTAAATAACTGCCAGTGCGAGGTCGAGTTCACTCTTCATTCTCACATAACTTCTGATTTAAAGCGACGTCAACGTGATTCCGCCCCGTTGCACCATGTCGTTTTTTTTTTCTTTTTCCACTACTTTTGCCGAATCGATCGCGGAATAGTTCAGTTTTATTTGCGAAAGACACGAGGGTATTCCCTCCTTGCCCAACGCGCCCGATATTTTGCGCTGGCCTCTTTAAGAGGCGATATTATCATAGTGATTTATTTCGATCTTCTCGCCTCTCTCTGCGTACCGGCGTTATTGCTACCATAAATTCAGGCGCATCCACGATGTTTGATATA
>VBVR01001319.1:0-31796 GCA_011638315.1 Tetramorium parvispinum | reverse complement strand
TTTCCAACGTTTATTTGCATTCCAAAAGGTACCAAATGTAAAATATAATCAAAAATAGCTTAAGTGGTACGCATTTGGCAACTCTCCCCTACAAGTAATCAATCATCAGTTTAAAAACTACACTCAAGACTAATGTGGTTTTATATTACGTCACTAAAAATATAATAATACAAATATTGTTGAAATAATTTCTATAAAAGTCATATTCTATGCTTGGGTCTGTATTTTAATGTCGGTCTCAGTCTCGCATGCCAAGAAAGTTGCGGGCGTATATCTGTACTGTACAGCACAAATAACATCTTATCCAGAAAAGCGTACGTAGTAAGCTAAGGGAAAAGTTTGCGGCTGAGATTGAAAGTCGTCTGGCGTTGGACATGTTGAGAAAAGTAACTACAAAGTATGTCATATATATATATATTTTTTTTTTATGATATACAAGCTCTCTCTAGTGGACACTCAGTTCGATTTATTTATTGAAACAAACATGAAGAATTCAGAAATTCAAGATATTAAATTGTTAAAAATATTCTACTGAAATTTAATCGAAAAATTAAATTTATTATACATAAATATCGTACACATAGCGAAACAACGAAAACACATGTAACGAAAATTATAAGATCATAAGAACGATTTCGAATTAGTCACTCATTCGTGAAAATACTAAAGAAGTTTGACATTAATTATGCGAGATAAACTTTAGCTTCTGTACATCTCTAATGGAAATTACTACGAATTTTCGGCCGCAGTGGCTCATCTCTTGCTCTAATTTCACTCGAGGTCAAACTTGTTACATCCCGCAACTTAACAAGCAGTCATCGTCGTATGCTTCGCTCATAGAAAAGAAGACGCTCTCAAGTCATGCCGCGAGCCAGTAGCCACGTCTCTCTCGCGGAATGTCAAGGTTGCTGGTCAAAAGGAACGTAAATTTCTACGTGGAACGACAAACACGTTGTGCCTGCGAAACGTAGTGGGTATCAATGGGAGATATTCCGACAGCTTCTCCGCGCCGATGAGCTCATCCATTTCGCGTCGTAACATGAAGAAGAGCGAAAGCGACACGGGGCGACGCGACCTGACGGCGACACTCGCCTTTCGATTTATCATCTCTCATCTTTTTTCCCCTCGTCCCTCAGCCATCCTTCCCTCAATCTTCTTATCTCTCTTTCTCTTTCTCATTCGACACTTAACTCGCCGTGTAATTAGCTCCTCTTTGCTCTCGTGTTAGAGAGGCGCGCGGTTCCCACGTGCCATCGTCGGCGAGTATGCATGACATTACGAAAGCCTGTCATCTCACCTTTTCGCGATGCGCTAACGCGGTACGTGATAAACGAGCTATTGCGTTCGCGTTACAAAATTTACGACGACACGGATAGTTCACGACATCAAACCTGGAGAATTACAGCGATATAAATCGCAAACGACAATTATAGCTTACGATTAGATTCTTAGCTTTATACTTGAAGAACGTTATTCTTTTTCCTTTGTTCCTCATATCGTCTCGTCGTATGGTTTAAAAATGTATTTATTTACAGACATTCTCAAAATGGAATTTTACTAATATTACATATTTTTAAGTATTTTCTATATTTCTCGTTAACTTTCAAGATTTACATATGTATGTAAGTTGTATGTATGTATATAAAATTTTATGGTATATGTTTACATGACATAGCATGGTTAGCTATGCATTTTAATAGATTTTTTTCCTTATGAATTAAGCGTGATTGCACCACTTAAATATTCGCGAGGGTACTTGACAAATGAGCAATTGCAATGGATGAACAACTTTGAGGCTATGTTTAACAATGTTTGATGTGGATCATCTGTTTCAATATAAGTACTATGCCCGTATTTTTCCATCCACTCTTTCTATCGAATCACCTGGATCGGAAGGATCGATATATATTCATAGCTATTTCTATAGCGCAGGCAGGTGTTTTTTTCCTCCCCAACCGCACCTTACTTCTGCTTATTTCTTTGACAATATTCTCTCTCTCGCCGCAACAGATAAAGTTCCCCCAATAAATACCCTTTTCATTTCTATGCAAATGTACAAGTATATAAAAAAAATTGGAAGGCAACTTACTTTTATATACTTTATTGTTACAAATTGACACAAGATATATAGAGAAAATGAAAGTTATGTACATAATTAAGAGTTTGAAGAGTAATTAAGATTTAATTAAAAACTTTTGCCAAAAAATTATTTTCTAACAGCTTTCACTTATTTATAAAAAAATATTTATATGTTTTGTATATTTTATAAATGCTTTCATAAAAGTTGTTAACTTTAAACTTTTATTATGCCGCTAGCTTTGACGCGGGACACCTTTAACGAAAAAGAATTTCCTGGAAGTGTAATATTTATAACGTCTTTTATATGAAATAATCATATAAATTAATCGTTCAAACGGCGTACAATCTCATCGTAGACTAACAGCATATTAGCAGTGACTAGACTTATCCAGCCATTTACTTAGAGACGCGAGACGGATCGGCGAAGTCGAAACGTTTTCCCATAATAACAATAGCCATAATTCGGGACGTGTGAGCGTGTGATCAAAGCGAATACGTAATACGAAGTGAAATCGAAGTACATAGAACGGTGTGGAGTCAATGTGGCAAACTTTATTCGGCGCCATCTCGTACCCTTTCTATGGTTCTTTGTAGCCAAGTTAAGTTCTTGTCCGTCCTTTTGTGGAGTCTTTGTGAAGAACGGCGGCGTGCATGCATGCGTGCGTGCGTGCGTGCATACGTACATACGTGTTGCTTTTACGGTAGTGTTTCGACGCGGATTAGGTGAGTGTTAAACCATTTGCAAGAGCGAAAGGATTAATTTTAATGCGTTCGCGACTGATAGGATCTTTTAAGCGCTGCAAACAAATTCGGGTATTAAGTTTTTTCATCAAACAATAGTGGATTAATATTAATATCTTATGTCTAATAAATTATTATTCGTTACGTGTAAAGTTACAATATTTATTTATAACATTTTGTTATACTATTTGTAAACAAGTCAGGAAATTAGATTAAACATTATTTTACTCAATACTAAAATTATTAATGAAAATAAAACAGTATTTCCGAGAGAGAGAGAGAGAGAGAGAGAGAGAGAGCGAGAATTTCCCATAAAATTAAATTATTTTTGTAATTTGCGAAAATTTAAATTTATCTTGGTTTATCTAATGTAATTATAAAGGAAGATGTCGTGGTTTATCTTATTTTAAATACTCTAAATTCTTTTATGACATTTACCTTAACTCATGCAAATACGAAAACTTTGTGAAAACATTATCACTTTTTGGCAATTGGAAGAATATGAAAATTGATGACATGTGTAGTTAATTAGAGAATCGATTTATTTGTAGTGTGGAATTAAATTAACGTTATTATGTTTTCCTGGTACGACTTATTGATTATTGTTGATTCATCAGTTACGTCAGATACAAACTCGTCAGAAATGTATTTCTCGATAACCCATCTAGCAAGTAAAATGGCATGCAGTCGAATGAATAAGAGATATGAGTTCAGATATTATTTTTGAAGTAGCTTCATTTTCCTTATACATTTCAAAGGCTGCAACATTGCAGAATCGGTTTGAAAAACAATACATATTATTATATTATCTTTGGCATTGTAGAAAGACAATATCATTTATATTTATTGTTGAATAATCTAATCTAATCACACAAATTATCTTTATATAATCGTTATGGAAGAATATTCTGTTGTAATATGACAGTACGCCAACCAAATAAGTTACGTAAAGTTTTCGCATTTGCATAAGTCGAGAGGATTGTCGCAAAATAATTTAGATTTAAGATTAAATTGTATCGTCTGCAGTTTCCTCGGTAAATTGCTACGGACTGGTCGTCTTTAGAATTACTTGGACGTAATGATAGTAGATACGGTGTCGTTAGTCATACTGCTACTACGATGTCGACAGACCATAGTTTTTCGCACGGAAAGAAATCAGCATTCACGTTATTCGCTACTCGAAGAAACCATCGTGATTAACGAAGAATCATGTAACTATTACCAAGGGATTGCGCGCGAACGAATGAAAGATACGAAATATGCTGACAAGACTGGTTCTTCCGCGGGTAATGGACACGAGTTGTAAACGCGTTATAGCGTTGTTTTATCCTATTCGCGATTCAAGTGAAATGTACCGCATGACTGTACTCAGTACTGTACTCTTTTCATAGATTGCGAATTTTGTCGCTAATTTAATATCAATTTTAGTTTAACGTGATATTAATATTATTGTGCGAAATTGAAATACGTACATGTCGAAAATGAAAAACTCAGAATTTGTAAATTTACAGTTTACATGATCGCGTTGTTGAATACAATTCTAAATTAATATTACATAAAATAGAAGTATATTAATTTTAATATACAATTGAACTTCACTTCACTTGATTTAATAATTATGTTATACTGCGCAAATTTCGTACAAAGTGCTATGTATAATATAAAAGAATTTTTTACATAAAAACATTTTTAAACTAGAAATTTTAATTTACCAGCAATAATATTATTTTTTTTAGTTTTTCGTGGTCAACTAGAAAGATGATTAAACAAATTGAATAATCCGCGATCCCTGCAACGTGGAAATAAATGGTCGACTGCTTTTCTTCTGCTCTCTTCCAATTATTCTTCGTTTTCTTCTTTACCCTCTTTCTATCTCGTGCTTTAATTGCAATCATTTAACATGGGTTAGAGCAGAACTCCTCACGCAGCTTTGGCGAAACAAATTGCCGCTTTCCTAGTTACCGTAAATTTCGAGGTCTGTTTTCTCTGTCGCCATTTTTACGAGTATGTGGCTCTTAATAATCCGCAGAAAAATTTTCTGTGTTCTGATGTTTAAATTATAATTTATTTCGTAAGAAAAATACGAGAGAGGAAATATTAAATAACTTTGGGAAATATGTCTAGACTTTTCTTTCATACGCGCAGTGCATTCTTAAGTTCCCTAAGGAACGTGACGGCTTTCCTAACAAAGTAGCCCGTCAGATTGAATTATCATCTGTGTGAAGCGTGTAGCGCACGCTACCCGTTTATAATGGAAGCTGTGCGTTCTCACTAACTACTGATTCGTTCAAATTTTAATGATATTTTCCAATTTGCGTTGCAAATTCTTCGTACGTATTGAAGCGAAGAAGCCACGCGCTCCGCGTTTCTGGGATATTAGATATCCTACCGAATCGCCACTCGATATCCTGCCCTCGCACCAGATATGCCAGTTGCGTGATTCTATTTTCGATAAACTACGTTACTCACAAAAACATTGTTATGTCTTTCTTTTTTTCAGTGAAAAATGAATATTTTGTTCAAAGATTTTGCCAGTGCGTTGAATTAAATTCGAATATTCTACAAGGAAGGTATTGCTTCAAGAATTGCATCACTCTAAAGAATGCACGCGCTGCCTACGCAATAATTCTACTAATAAAACTCGCCTAATTAAGAGCTTACGGGTTCAACGCGCTCCAAAGCTGTTTTATCTGCGTCTAAATGTTAAAATTTAGAGTTTTTTTAAACTTCAGTAATATAAATTGCTAAATTAAAATTTAAATGTAAGCAAAACGTTTAAAAAACGCGAAAAATGTTATCTATATTAGCAGTAGTTTATTTACATTTTATATTGGTGGAAACGAAATATACCTGTAGACTTATTGAGGCTTCGATTGTCAATAAACGATCGAATGGAGTTCGATTGGAGTTTCTGCTCCATTTTGCAAGGACGCAATTGCCCGAGAAATATATTCGCGACGCTTTCGCAAGACCGGCGACTCGAACGGAATAAGAGAAAGCATTTAATAACATGCTGCATGAATTAATATTATTATTGTTGCAATTCTCAATTGCCATTGTAACAGTTTTCTTCCGTAGCTTTCATTTCATGCTGACCGAATACAAACATAGTGATTTAAGTAAAATATAAATGCGTGATTATATTATTTAGTTAAAATTAAATATAAATTGCTTTTAATGACGTTAAAAAATGCTTGATTAAATTAAGAACAAAATAAATCTTCTCATATGCAAATTATTTTATAATTGATATCAATAAAATTAATTTTATACGTAAACAATTAGTCATTTCCGTTATAATTCCATTTGCCAATAATGTTTTTATCAAAACTATTATTATGCATGTCAATATGTTTTTAACACTTATATATTAATGAAATTATCAAGAAAAGGGAAAGGAGAAAAGCTTTATAATGAAACGATTTTTAACAAAACTTCAATGTTTCAAATTTACGACTTTACGATATTACGAGCATGAGAATTTGCAAAAAGTCTGGAAAGTAGTGGAAAGTCTTTGCGACAAAGTAGTCTGGAGAACGATGCCGTAAACAGCCAGTAGTAGACGTCGATAAAAGTTTCATGACTAAAGATAGATAGCGGTCGGATAGACGAACATAGATGCCGGACACGAGCACCGATCTTTCTCTTCCGGAATTTCAAGGCACTCATAAATAATCCTGACGAATCTCGGGGTCTAAAGTGAGAAAGTGCAATTCATAGGAATAAACATTTTCGCGCACGGCACGGTATTGCTGAAACGCGTTGCAGGTGTGTAATTGCATCCTGCGTATATATCCGCTCTCTTTCTCTCTCTCTCTCTCTCTCCCCTCCCCCTCTCTCAATTCTGTCCTGGCATCTCGTTTGCGGGCGAAACGGGACATACCGTGTTAATTACTCATTACGACACAGAGGCGAGCTTAGAATATTTCCGGGCAGCGATACCGTCGGAATTAACCCTAACGGGGTCGTGACCGTTTCCGTTTCTGTAACATGGCGAATTGGCGGATGGACCGATTATTATCCAACTTCAATTAAGGAGATTTAATTAATATAACATAAACTATAATTTATTGTACACTGCTATTCAATAATGCCTGGACCTCCGTTTACCTGGAATGACATTTTTAACGTGCTTATTCCCATCTATGTAAATCAATGAGTTTCAGGTTGCACAGGTTATACATGAAAATAATGTCCTTAAATTTTTTTAGATCCGTATTTTTTAGAACCGTATAGTAGTGTACATCTTGAAAGTTAATTGTCTATAAATAACAATTCTCTTAACAGTGGATTACAAGCGTGAATTTTAATATATTATATACCACGCGAATAAAGTCGCATTGGCTTGCAGGTCGGATCCAGTCTAAATAAACGCAAATGAACAATTTATTTTAATGAGTGCAATGGAAATACTGACATTGAAGCAAATTGTTCATTCGCGTTTGGTTACACTTGTTTGCTTGCTTTGGATTTAGCTTGAGAAGAATTATATTTTTTAGTACGTAGTTATTAAATAAAAAAAATACTTAATTTTATTCGGCAGTATCCGTAAAATTAGAATACTGTTATGTTTTTTTCATCGATTTTCAAATACTTTAGACTGAAAAATAATTGCACGTTTTTAAATCATGTTTTTCAGATTCTTACGAAGGCGACAGATCGATCTTTTGCCTCCGCGCGTTTTCTCTTCTGTCAATGATGCGTCGCGACGGCTTCCTACTTTTTTTTTCCGTAGTGAGCGTTTATTGTGATCCCCGACTGAGGGGAGGACGAGCGTTGTCCGTTAACACAATGTAAAAAGCGACGGCGTGTCATGATAGCTCATCGAACTTTCGTGTCGTATCGAATTGTTGTCGCCGTCTCCATCCTCACAAAGATATCGATGTTATATTTGGTGCAAAGATTTTTCTTATGATTATTACACACGAATATCTAGTGAGTAAAGTGAGTAAAAGTATTCTTGTTAAACTTAAAAAATTTAAATTTATTTGTTTATCGAGTTTCTCGATATTTTGTAAAGAACGCTACGCTTGCAATCCACAATGCTTGCAATTCGTCTAACCATAAATCAGTCAGATGCTATGTCCTATCGCGAGGTTCTTCGTTCGAGATATCTTATTTAAGTTCGAGAAATACTCGACGATGGAATGTATTTCCCTGGCATTATACGAATGCAATGCACGATACGTTATAGAATCGGTTTCGTATTTGAGTGAACGCAGATACCATTTCACAAGGATGACACATAGTGTATCAATTGCCTGAAAAATAGTAACTATGGATAGATATCTTTTTACATACATTTGTTTCGATCGTTCTATTCGTTCTTCAACCTCTCGATGTTGATTATATTGGACCAAGTTACGTATTTTGACAAGAAATGCGTGTTTGCGCAATGATGTTTTTTGAAAGTAACAGAACATTACGACAGAACTTGTTGAATAATTTCAATAAATCAGTAAATCATTGATTCGACATAAAAAATAATTCTTGAATAAGAAGATATTAATTCTTATTCAAGTAATATTTTTGGTCAATAATTTATTCGCTAAATTGTTAAAATCTCTTGTTTTTAAAATAAGATTAATAGAAGAAAATAACTTTTCTAATTCTACGACAACGTACATGTAGTAGTGCGAATATTTAAATGAGTTGCTGGATAATTTGAGTCGTTACAAATTCATGGTATCGTCGATTTTATGTTATGACAAACGCATTATTGGCATCGTTCGCTTAATGCGTTAGAAAACTCGACAGATTCGGCGAGGCGCGACGTCCGTAAAAGTAACGGATCTATGCGTTATTCGCTCAACCGTGACGCCGTTACCTCTAGACATTACCGTTCCCATTTTTCGCCTCGATTACGATCGCCAGGGAAAAGGAATCAATCTGGACGTGATCGCATGTCCCCGTCATGTCGTCGTGTCGATCGCACGTGCTTTTTATGATGTCAGAAAGGCCGGTTCAAACTGTCATTAATTCGCAATATCACGTCGGGACAAACGGTTTTGCTACCGCAACCTATATTCCACACACTTGTTACATTTGCGACAAGTGACAAACAGGTTGAAAGAAAATTCTGAATTTCCTAAATAGATTTTTAAACTTTATTTTTATTTATTTAATTGTTTAATTTATTTTAGCTGAAGAATCATTGAAAAATGTAGTTGCATTATATTTGTAATTATTATTATTATTTGTATTAAAGAAAAGGAAGATTTTTTATTGTCAAAAAAAAATATTTTAAGACGTTACAGAAATTTCCAAGAATCTGTGATAAGTTTATTAAAATAAGATCTTTGTACAATTTTGTATAAAATAATAAAAGTGGCTTTTATTTTAAAGCCACTTTTAAAGCTTGGCATAAAGAGTTAGCCTGAATTTCATCGTGAAAACAGAAAAAGTAGACATTTTTTCAATTTTATCTTTTTATTTGACTGAATAATTCTTTGAAGCTCTTTTTGAATTAAACATGTGGTTCTTTTTATGCAGCAGTAAATCATCTCAAGATGAAATGTTTTTGAATATTTTAATATACAATATTATCTTTAAAAGTATTAATTCAGTGCATTTGATTTATTTATCGTGAATACTGTCAGTCTTGTGGTTATACGTTGACGACATAATTGTGAAGTTGTAAATTATTTTACGAAGTATTTCTAAAATAAGTATACCAACCGCGCCGCATCGTTCGTTTCTTCGACGGAGTATTCGTTCGCTACCGACATAAAAGGTACCGAGTTGCATCGAGGTATGCATTTTTCATCTCGCATCTCTTTTTCCGCGGTAAGATCGGTGTTTCCAGGATAATCGGTCGGTTGTATATAGCTCTCAAGAACCGAGTGAAATAATGGGAACCGCGAAGAAACGTGAGAGAAAATAGGTTGTTGATTGATTACAAAATTATTATGAATTTGTGTTTTTTTTTTAATTTCGTCATATGTACGTTCATACATGACACGATTTTAGAATAATAAAAATATAATGCGTAAGAATTTAGGTTTAGAGACAACAATTGGAAATAGAAATAGGAAAATAGAAACAAGATAAATTTATATAATTTGCAACATTTATTAAATATTAGCTATAATATTTATAAAAATGTTATTAATGTTGTGCAACATTATTTATGGAAATGTGATTTCTTCCTGTATTTTGTATCACATTTATATATTTTCATACGCTGCATGCAATGATTGTCTATAGTCGGAAGATGTTTGATGGCGCATTCCATGTTGCTCGAACTTAATGCGGACGACTTGAAGCTGGTTACTGTTCTCTATTTATCTCCGCTACTCGTCCATCTTCCTCAATAATAGCTATCCGCGCCTGCGTTGCTCCTCTCCGTGATCGCGTATTGTTGAAAACTTAATGACTACACGCGGTCAATTCTTCCGTTATCTTCTTCTGGACTCCGGATAATTGGAACGAGCAGCGCCGCATTTCTTTAGTTAGAATTGAAAGATTTCCGATTTTCTTGGAAATCACCTAACGTAGATGGTAACTGAGTACGTTTTTGTGTTGCTGTAATGTTGTTGTCCTTTCTCGCCTTGATTGTATCCGGTGTTAAAGGATTACCGTAACAACGACCCACTTTTCAGATTTCGCTGCTTAAGACATAAAATTCTCACACACTCAGGAGGAAAACTAGAATCCTTACGTTTTAGTACGAGTTTTAGAAAAAACAACTTTATATTTAAATAGGTTCTGTATCAAACTTTAAGAGCTGTCATCTACTGTTTTTAGAAATTAAAAAATTCAGTGTTATGTTATCTTTGAATTTCGTTAAGTTAAATTCTTTTCGAAATTAGTTGCCAATTTTACTTGCATTTGTCCTTGCGAAATCAGTATTTCGGATGGACTGTTGAACATTTTACTTTACACACTGACAGCCATTTATATTTATTCATTGTTGGTTGCCTCCTCGGCAATAAGACCTCTCTCGATGAGTCGAGACCGGCCTGGTTCTATTCTAGTGCCCCGGCTGGCAGGATAAACACTCACGATACCAACGACCCTGTTACAATATGGCGCGGTCAAGGTTTGTGCCAAGCACCCCAAGGCTTCTTGGTGCATTTCAAATAACTAATCTCATAATACTACAGTGACATAAAATAAAATTGTAATAGTGATCTTTATTGTTAAATGTTATTTAGGTTACGTTCGAAAATTTTCTCTGCGAGGAAAATTTAACTAAAACGCTATAGTTTATGTTACGGATAATATAGGCTTTTTAATAAAATTTTCCTCGGAGAGGAAATTTTGGAGCGTAATCTTAGAGAGTTATTGTATAATATATTGTGATATTAATTTTGGTTATATATATATTTTTTTCTTTATATGTGCCGTCCCGAAGTATCGATTTCTAAATAACCACTATTCTATAAACTGCTGTGTTTGCCAAACTACTGTAAATTTTGCATTTTAACTAAATTCAAAGTTTGATATATGAAAAGATGTGTGTGGTAAATAAAATTTAACATAATAAATTCTTTGACTGATGTTTGTTTAAGAAAAATTGATCTTCACTTTTTAACATTAAATATTTCAATATTAATCATTTTAATGAGTTTTTTTCTCTAAAAAGCCAACGGATTGATTAATGCTAAATCTTGTCGTTATCAATAGCTATGTGTGTAATTTAAAAAAAATTCAAATAAATAGATGTACTTTAATGATTCTCATGGAAGAAACTGGTTTTCCTGCGTTACAAAGACTAGTTCATGTTTTACCTGTACGCATGATGTACGCGTATCATCTTGCGATTGCACTGTGGAATGCGGAATGTATATTCCACTTTAACTTACGTAAGAGCAGGTGATTCTATCTTACATTTTCGTAAGTTTATCTTACAGATAGATTAATTAATAAAGATAATATTATTAGATGTGAGTAAAAATTTTGAAATATTATTTGAAACATTATTAAGTAATAAGTTTTTATTAAAATATTATTTGTAAAATATTAACTTTTGCTATTATCAGTAGTAATAATTTTAATATTGTAATAATTTTATATTGATTAATTTCGATTATAGTTGCGAAATTAAAAGTTTAGCAGTAATTTTTTTATAACAGATAATGTCGAAATAATATAATTCTTAAAAAATTATGAAGCAATATACATATATCTGTATTCTCTACCCAGAAGTCTTATATTCTGATTTATTCAATTTTGCTGCAGCCATTATTATCGAAATTGCAAACTACTTGGAATGTAACCAAAGATATGTTTCTGATGTAATTTATAATATTATAGCGGAAACGAAGTTTGCATTCCGAATGGTAGAAAGCAAGATTGCGCGGTTATTGCGGTATCTCGCTCTTTTTGAATAGAATCTCTTTCTCATTCTTCGTATCTTCGCAGAGTTGCCTCTCTGTCGAACACTTGACTAAGAAAGTGTCTGTTTCTACGATCCCGAACGGTTAAATTACCTCTTTAAAAAACGAAACATATGTTGGCGATGTTTACTGTTATCTAAATCTATTTTCGCAGCCTATCCGAATATTGCAGAGGCATAAGTAACATTGTCGCATTTATTGTCGCACTTCTTTAACCTCATTTACTATGCCGTTACATTAGTTAAAGCAGCTATAATGTACGGAGTTCTAAACGAAAGAATTAGAATGAGAACATAATATATTTTTATTAAATTATATATCATGCAATTTGAGTTTAAAAAAGTAATAGATCTCCTTTAAGGATTAAATTATTAATTATAATTTATAGAGCTAATTTTTATAACTATAAAAATTTATGTATTAAATGAAATAACAATTTTTATTTAAACAAAATGCAGTTGCTTTATGTCACTGTAATATTATAAAATTCGTAACATTAATAATTCATCTGTTTACGCGTGAGAAATCGATTTTCAGTTAAACGCTGATTATCGATTAGATTTACCATCGTTTCTGAAAAGTAGCATTAAAATCTTTATGCTATGCCGGATTCAGCGGTTGTAAAAGGTTATATGGGCGCGCCGAGACCGTTTTATAGGCCGATGCTTCGGTATGTGGTCAGGGTCGAAGAATTGACGATACTACAAGAGATACTTACATAGATGATTGACCGTATTTCGTATTTAGTAATCTCAATTCTTTGTGGAATTGTTTTTTTAAATATATGCATTTTTACATTGCTATGATTTAATATAGCAAATAAAAAAATAAGCATAACAAATAAAAGAAGTTAAAAAATTTTAAAAACATGAAGAAAATTCTTTTCAGTTTTATTTTTTATTTTTCATTCATAATACAAGAATAGATGGCATAATACATGTATACATGTGTATATAGGTACATGTAATGCAAGATCATTCGTAAGAGCGTGTAATAAGGAATTTGCATAGTAAAGGCATTTTAAATATGATATGATATTTAAAAATTAAATGTTGTCGATTGACGCATATTCGCAATCGTGCAATTGCATCAGTGATAAATCGTCAGTGGGACGCGTAATTTCCTGTTTCGTCATTGCTGCCATATAAGTTGTGATATCGGATATATTCAGAAATCTCAACAGGCAATATCTATTTAATAATTGTAATAAAGACTATTGAAAGTTGACATTTTTTTCTGAAATAAAATTTTTTTAAATAAAATAACTTCTAAATTTGCGTATCAATACAATTGCTCGTGTAGAACATACATGATATATTTCGAGAAGTATCCATTCTTTAATCGCCGATGGCCAATTTTTTGTAGATTTGACATGCCTGTATGCAACAAGCGTCAAAAACTACAAAAACGTTTTTGTTTTGTCACTCGCGCTTTTCGTGCTTTAGAAAATAAACTTTTAAGGTGGTTTGTGAACGTTTAACGTTTTTTTGAAATCAGTTTTATTTTATTTTTTAAAAACTTTTCGTTCATTTTTCAAATACGTAAAATAATATACTCTGAATTTTATAATCGAAAGAAAGCTCTTAAGAAGTTAAAGCCCTTTGGCTAATTATATTAAAAAATCTTTGTGATATAAAATATATAATTTTCATAAGATATTTTTTTCCTTGTTACTGTATTTATATAATATAGATTAAATATGTCATACTACACGTATAAAAATGAACTTTCTATGAGTATCACTCTCGGGGAAATTAATATTAAAAGGTCCACTCGTACACGATATTTAGCGAAAAAACGCGCACAAAATTTTGCAGTTAATAGAATTAGTTGCAATGTTTCAATAGTCGATGACTTTGTTGATTTAATATTGCCACTTAAGCGTACATATCGATTCGCGCTATTCCCGACTTTTTCCGATTCCGTCACTATCCTTCTGAAAAAGTTGCAATCGAACTGACTGAAATTAACTATGTATTTGGTTGTTGAAGTATGTATAATTGCGTGAATATTTTATCACTATATTGAATTATTCCATTCGTATAACTGACTATAATTTGACCCATTTATTTTATTATATTATTTACATTAAGCGATCATCCAGTAAGTTTTAGCTAAAATAAATCTCGTTGTATGATATACTCGGATATACCTAAATATATTCAGCATTTAGTTATATGTTTATTCATGTAAATATCCAATATTTTCTCTATTAACGTTTTAATATTTATGTAAATATTTAAGAAAATACATATTAGTTCGTGTTACTTTTACGTTGTTTTACTTTTCTTATTTCATGAAAAACATCAAAGAGATATCTGTTAAACGAATATATGTATATTTGATTTTTCGCGGGCATATAAGAAGTATCCAAAATGTCTCCGCGTAATAAAATTTTGCATTATAATATAATTTTTGTAGCGACCTAGTTAATTGAATTCAAGTAACATGATTGATGGATGTTTGTTTCATAGTTACGTCGCCGGTATTCGTCATTCTCTTGTTGGTGCAGGAAAATGACAGAGTCATAAGTTGACTATTCGTTCATTCATCATCGCGATTCCATCTCTGTTGTTTCGAACAGTACAGTAGCTCTTTGGCTGCCGAGGTTGTCCACTCGTTGGGACAACCTTGCGTTGATTTCTGTTAGACACGATCCCGCAGAGATGACTGGTTCGTACAGTCATTTGGGCGTAGCGAGCCCACGGACCCGAGCTCATCACAAGTTGCAGCAATCACATACTTATATTTGTATATACATATTACAATATGTATAACCGGTCTTTCATGAATATGAGCCAGAATAGTTAAAGATATACAATTGGCAAAGTCTTATATGATTAACTAGTAAAAATAGTTACCTCCGCCAATTTGGGAAAGTATGTAATGGAATGCTCGAGTTGTTTACTGTTGTATATGATCTTCTTGGCACCTGTCATTTCATGGAAATGGATCGGCGTGCCATCGTGATGATCAATGAGACGGGAATAATTTCTTCGATTTCCGGTATGAATAAAATTTCCGGAATTGCACCGCGTGCAATTTTTTTTACGACGAAAGCCAAATTGTAAATAATGTTTTAAATTGCATTTATCTCTATTTTAAAGTGATACACTCAGAAACTATCTTTAAAATTAATAGGCAATCTCGAATATTTATATAGATTAAATAATGTAAATACGACTACGGGGCAAAGTAAATACAATGATGGAATATATATGCAATTCTCTTTCGTTGAATATGCAGGAGGTTCGTCGGTTAGAGTTTTTCAAAAGCGCATCTCACGCATCTTCAATGGGTGCAGATCAAAGCTTTCCCTTCGCGCGCGATCATTCAATCTACCCTTTGGATCCAGCTTCTCTTCATTCAGTGTGTTCGCAAATCGACCAGAACGGAATACCGGATGATTTCATCCATTTTTAAATTAATAAATGGCTTTCCAAGAAAATATGTGCATTGTTGAAACGTTAAATATTATCTATTTTTTTGTTGTTGCCTCGTTCAATCTTAAACACTTTTTAAACTGAATTTAAAAACATACATTTTTAACTTAACTGATGATATTAAGTACATTCACGTTGAAATTCAACTAGTTCATTTCGATTCAATCAAACAATTCACGCTTAGGAATTACAAGTGAAATATTACAAGTAAAAAATGACAGCTTGCGCGTTTGCTTTATTATATTAAACCGAAAGAAATTGAAATAAAAATTATCTCCGTACAGAAATTTGTTCCATTTATTCATGAAATATGTCTGCAATGTGATTGCATATCAGCTACGACGACTATCAGGCGGACGTATGAGCGATGATCTCAGCGTTCGCTTCTCTCCGTTGAAATACCTCGTTGGTTCGTCCACGGATCGGCGAAGTGTGTCGAGTCACTTTTGGCGGACTTCCACGAGGAAAATAGTTCGCGGGCGCCTTCGTAGCACTGCCAACAGCCTCCGATGGCAATTGGGTCGTAATTTTAGGAGATAAACGGAAGAACGCGATTATGATTAAAAACGCGTGCTTGCATTGCGATTCGCGGTTAATCGCAGAGAAATCCGTTTCTGAATTAAGCAATTAAGAATCTTTGGAATAGAGTCAATATGTAACTCGAGAAATTTCTGGGGTAATTGTCAATTTTAAACAAAGTTTGTAGGTAAACAAGAGCTAAATAGTAAGATATTTTCACATTTCCACAAGAGGCAAAAATATTGAAGAATCAAGCTAATTTGCTAATTAATTTGTTCCTGGGTTTATATTTATATTCGTTATTACGCTATGAACATAAAGTAAATATAAAGATTAATTATCAGATTATTGATTT
The DNA here is from genome assembly GCA_011638315.1 of Tetramorium parvispinum. Taxonomy (NCBI): domain Eukaryota; kingdom Metazoa; phylum Arthropoda; class Insecta; order Hymenoptera; family Formicidae; genus Tetramorium; species Tetramorium parvispinum. The sequence continues at coordinate 15,318 of VBVR01001319.1, read as the reverse complement.
GATGAGTAAGACATATTATCTGAAGCTGAGTCACATGGCGCCTCAGAAACGCCATGTGAGTGCCTACGTTCAATTTTGGCACGAGTATACTCAACGGTTAACATGCGAGTGGAATACCACTCTGCAGGACTGCCAGATATAGCTTTTCCTTTTTGTAAAATATATATTGTTTCTGTAGTAGTAAACTTATTATAGTTTTGTCCATTTATGTCTAAAGTAAAATGATCGTAATGCATGCCAGACGATGTTAGCTGCATAACGTCAGGCAACGCGCCGATAAAACGTTTCTGCGCATTCTTCGACAGAGTTCGCCTACTTTTTGAACTATTTGTCAGACGCGTCGAAAATTTCATGCTTCGAATTGGCGAAGAGGATTTCTTGGAATTGGGCCATCTCTATAACGAATTCCGTCTACGGCAGTTAAATGTGGGCCGTGCGCTTTGCAGCGAAATAATTCTCTGCTATGTATGTAACAACAAAGATTCCCGCTCTTTTTCTGACGACATTAAAGTCAGTACTTAATGTCAGTGTATATGTATACTTGACAGTTTTAAAATTTCTCTATCTTTTTTAAAAATATGGAGGTTTGTTTTTAAGTATAGGTAATACGTTTCTTATTTTTTTTATATCACGATGTTAATTAAAGTATTGCTGTATTATATACCTTTGCTAAACAGTTAATGCGTCAACACGTGAAAGGAACCTGTGAAAATATAAAAGCGCTAAAAATGGAGAGAAAGGAAGGAAAACAGAAACATCCGCTCATTCGTCGTTTCGTCATGCGATTCATTCTATTCTGTGTATATCTTTCTCTCGGGACCGCGGATGCATGTTCCATGCGCATCCTGAAAACGTCATATTTTCATTCCCGCGGTATACGCCTGCGTCATGATATCGTCCCACCCTTTTGTTGTATACTACTTGCGGATGTGAAGTACCTGTCCGTCTACCGTGTCGATCGCTTTGAGGAACATAACGGTCTGTCGTGAAAAGAGCGAGATAGAGACAGAGAGTTAGAAAAAGGGGAAAGAGAGATGGAGAACGATAGGAAACGGAAGAGCATACTCTCTTTGAGTCTTAATGCTCTTGACCGCAATGAATATAATATCTCATACTTGATGTCGTAATAACACACGATGGAAAATTGTTAACTACGGAAACATTCTACTTGATCGCGTGGCTTCATGTTACTTTAATAATTCGTGTTTGTATAAATCGTGTAAAATAAGAAAGAAGTAAATTTCTAAAGGGCGTGCTATTTCTCGAGGCTGTTGAAAAAGAATGTCAAGTATTCGGGAATAAGCCAACTAAAAGTTGAGATCGTTCCGAACACGTGCAGAAACAACGCAGTCGCGATGTGAGGGATTTTTCGGAACTGATCGAGGCAGTCCGTTCAGAAACTAATATTTTTAGCACGCCATTTATTATCGTCGATCGTTTCCTTCTACCGTACAAATAAAATGCAGCCGCCCACGTTTAAATTCGTCGCGGACAAGGCTGCCCTCCCCTCCCCTTGACCGTTCGCTTTATTTATAACACAGCAATTTCGCATCTGCGAAGTCGTAGGAATGCCTGGATCCTGTCCTGTATGGATTTTTCCACACTATGTTGTTAAACATACCAACGCGAAACTTTTTGCCGACTTCCGTTTATCTTTCGCGGAAAAAATTTCTCCATTCGTGTAGCTCGCAAATGGCATATTTAATACTTTTTAGCCGTTCTGTATAACTGAAACGATAATATGCAGGTTGCAATTTTTGCAGAAATTATATCACAGTTATTATATTTTATTACACATTTCTGTATAAATTCCTAAAATTATATATATCACTTTAATTCTAATTTAAATCAACATTTACATTAACATTAAAGTCCGTCACTATGAAATTTAGAAATGGCTCTCTCAGATTACGCGATATTCAATCTCGCTTCAAAGAGACAATCTGATGCTCGACAATTATTTCATTTCAACTTTGTAAATTGTTATCAATTTTTTAATTGTCGCGGCTTAACGATTTATAATTTGATTATTTCTTTTTACCGCACATTCTCTTTTACGCACATCTTCCGACGAAATGTTCTTAATGAGGTCTTGAGAGAGAGAGAGTGAAGTGAATCGATTGGAGGATTTAACAGAATAAAACGAACGCAACGGATTATGGGATGAAAGAAGTCCGACTCTGTTGATCTAGCTAGAATCTCTCTTTCACGAACATTTCATTGCTGTCTCTTGAGATTGCAGGTTTATCGCTTAACGAAGAGTAAGACAAATTGTCACTTGGTATAGTTAATTCCTTACAATTGAGAGAAATTTTTTTATTTTAACGGAGATTTATAAATTTATTAGGGTTGATGCAAGTGCAAGTAAACATGAACCCACATTTGCAATATACAAAATAGAAATTGCAAAACGAGATCAAGTAATAAGAAGCAAAAGCGCCTAAAATATTAATTAAACTGAAGAAATAGGGTAGAAAAATATTTGAAAAATGCACAACAGAAAAATTAGGACAGCTGAAAAATATAAAAAATACGCGAAGGTGCACCGATATATTGTATTATCCAGGGTTGCTCCTTTATACAAGGTATGCAAATACAAAGTGGCTATTGTAGCTACAAAGCCGAGAACACTAAAAGTACTTCAATTAAGGCTGTGCTCATAACAATATACAAGGCCGTTCGGAATAAAATCACAAGCGAGCAACTATGCATAATGGAGTATCGGAAAATCGATCCTGGAGTATCCGCCGAACTTGTACCCACACAACTTTGTTTATTGTCACGCGTAGAAAATTAACGACTGTATCACATACTACTGGAAAATTAACGAGTTTTCACATGCTATTATATGTGCAGAGGCGCTAGTTTTCAAAATTTAGCAACATTATATATCGGGAAAAAATTATCTTGTTTCTTTCGATTATTTATAATATAATTTTGTTATATACTTAACGATAAAAATAACATTTTGCATTTTTGAAGCATGTAAAATTTTTTACCCTTACTGAATTGCATACAATATCATAACTTTACGACTGCATAATCCAATAAATTATTAGAAACCATGCTTATATTAAATTCTTGCGCAAGTTTCATGGGCGATTTTCGGCGTATGGTGTATGTGACCTTACTTTTGCATATAGTCATAATAAATTTTCCATTCAACCTCCCAAAACGTTTTACTCAAGGTCTCGTTCGTATATATAAAGTATGCAAATGTGAGAACTATTGCGTGCATAAAAACAGATGAGGATCTATTCAAACGTATAACGAGTTATTCTTAAACATGTAAAGATTATCGATTTATTTCGAAAAACAACCTCCTCATAGTTTTCTTTCCATTTCGCAACATTTATTCTTGTTTCACACAATGATCAATTTAGTTGCTGAATTGCGAATAATCGGCGGAAGCATTGGAAGTATCTTAGTTCAAACGAAAAGATTCCCAGTGACGATTGTAATTTCTCTGGTATTGGCGATCTTTCTCGCGAAACGCAGGACACCAACATTTAATGTCTATACTTGTTCTTTTATTCTTTGCATAATTATGTTGTTTTATCGAGCACGGGCAAGTATCCTTCTTCCCATCCCGTGTTACTTCTCTTTATTTCTCTTTCATTAGGTTTCCCAGTTTCTTTCGACGATTCAGCAACGTTGCACGTTATCTTGCATTATTACGGTACGCATAGTTACGTGACGTGGAAACAGATATTTTCACAATAAGACTGTCTTCGCGGACGATTTTAGTCGAATTTTTATTCTTATCTCGCGCTGCTTCTTATGTTCGTATTCGTAACGGTTCAAATAACGTTGATTTACGCTTATACGTGACAATAATATTTTTAGTATAAATGTTATCATTTTATATTTCATTCTTTCATTTAATCACATATTTCGTTCTGTTTCTCTATTTTCCTATTTCTTAATCACTTTCGCGAAATTAAATTTTCTTTTACTCACTGCATTGCAGATTTTCAAAGTAACTTATTATATTGATATTATAACGATATTATTTATTTTATAAAAATTATAATATGGAAAAATTAAAAATAACGGGAGAAATCTTAACTTCTTAGGAGAAAATATTTTTACAGGCGTAGAAAACTGACGTATATTGAGTGTTTCGTATTGTTAGAACGAGTGTATGTGTGTGTGTGTGTGTATGTGACGTGCGTCGGATCGATGCGACTGCAGAATGCATCTAGAAATATCTTCCGGAAAGGTTTCCTCGTCGCTGTGCTCACACACGCAATTGAATTTACACGATGTGTGGTTTAAAGCGCACGCCGAGAAAGTATCGTATCGATCCGAGGCCGACGCCTCACACTGTTTCTTGTTTATTTCGCGACAAGTGTGTCCTGCATGCAATATTATTTTCTTATAATCGTCGCTAGATTCGTATCTTAATGGAGACATTCGAGTGAAAGTTGGTTTACCTAACATCTACACAGACTATCTTTCTTCTTTCCCAAAGTCGATCTGTCGCGGAGCGATCGGCAAAGATGTCATTATGCAATCCGAGAGGCGGCACCAATCACGCATTCTATTTCCGTCAAATTCTGCATGCACGCACTCGTGGCACAACTGTAAGCATTGTTTCTGTGTTGCTGTCACGTTACGTAAAACCGAAGAGTGAGGCGGCATTTCTACAATTTTAGCGATGTGGTCATGGTTCAAAGCAATTCCCCGATTTCTTTCGACAAAGCAAACGAGACACTTTTTCACGATAAGATTGACGACGTAATCGAGACTGCATATACACTCAGAATCATGTATCATTAGATACATTATTTGACTCTATGACAAAGTGGAAACTACATACTTTTATATGAGAATTTATTATAGTTAAAAATTTATTACACTTTCTCGCACAAGAACTTATGATGTTTTCATCGTGTACATCATTCGTTCATTATCGCAATAATTTTACGCATGCCTATGAATTATGGCGATGCGCGCATTTCACCGGATACTAGAGAATTCACGCTGGCAATCTGTCGCGATCCCATATCGATAAGTCATCTTACTTGACAACAACACATATTTGCGCACGCGTGGCGCCAGAACGACGCGCTTAGCACTCCGACATTTTTCCAGCGACCTTACTTTAATCGCACTCGCCATTCATCGTCACTCGCACACTGCCAAGGTCTTTGAGCTCGCGTCTCGTTTTTTTTTTCTCTGGCACCTTCTCTACATATGCCTCTCTCACCCTCGCTCTTTCTCTCTCTCTCTCTCTCTTTCTTTTTTCTCCGCCTTGGCACCTTTTCAGAGCTAAAGAAAGCAACGCGCTTAACGAAGGACGGAAAAAGGAAAAGGAGAGACAGAGAAATCAATTTATTATTCTGGTTCAAACTCCATCGGAATAAATAACGAAGGTACATATTAAATGTACCTATGATAACGGAATGATAACAATGTGACACGATGGATGGTAGCAATACGAGAAAATATACTGTTTATATACCTAAATGTAAGTTTTATGACAATAGTATTATATAATATAAATACATGTAAAATGTAAATGTATTTATTGTAAATATATGTGTATGTATTTATTGTTCTTATTTGCATAAAACATGTACATATAAACATAATATATTACATAAATATCAATTAAAATAATATAAATATGAATTTAAACAATAATTTATATAATCTAATAAAGTTTATTAATTAAGATTTTAATTAAAGTTTTCCATGGAATAAGCCAAGGTTTTAAGAAAAATGATTAAAAAGATACAAGAGAAATCAAGACAAAAGACAAAGCGAAGGTTTAGAAAAGGAAAGAGAGAGAAAAGGAAGGAATACACGTAAGGAAGGAGACGATAATGCAGAGTAACGAGAGGGAGTCTTCCTTCCAGCGGAAGTCGAAAGTCAGTTCTCTTCCTCCTTTCTCTCTCTCGCGATTGAGCGCTTTTGGCGATCTGCCAACTCCACGGCGATCCCACGATCACGCGCGTGCATGAACCAAAATCACTGACGAAGTATCCGGTCGTCATTGCCATCGGGGTGGAAGACGATCGAAACTTGTACAGGAAGTTGCGATTGCCCGGGGCACGAGAGAAAGCGGAATCGGGGTCGCTGCAATTATCTTTATTACGACGTGTTATAAACTGTAGGATGCCCAGATTAATTCTTCTCTCAAAAAAAGGATTAATTCTTCTAAATTGGATTACAGAAGTAATCCTTCGATTTTCTAATTCTTTCCTAATTTGTTTATTCTGAATTGAAATAATGTCACGACGCGTCAAAAGTCGAAAAGTTCGATTGAAATGAGACACATTAATTAACGTTTCGGTTGATTAGATAGATTACATATAAATAATCCTAAGTGAAATAGTGTTCTAAAATTTCGTTTAAGTTTTAAAAACATATATATATATATAATAAAGAAAAAAGATTAAAAATATGGATTTAAAAAACCATTCAAAATTTTATTTCAACATGTATAATTCATAAGAGATTTTATATCAATAAAATAAATTTAAAATGTTAAAAAAGCATTTGCTTCATAAAATAAATTTGCTACGAATCAGATATATTTTATTATATAATATATTTTAAAATGTATGTTATCTTTTTTGTTGCAGGTATGTATCATCAGACATCTTTCCGATCTTTTTTATGCGATTCCGTTAAGAGTGACTCATATCGTGAGTAAAACTGTCTACTAAAAATGTTTCAAACATTCTTTTTTACATAATTCGATTGAAATTACACGTGCAAATATTTGTATTACCATAATATTGATTAATTGCGTTTATTAAAATAATCTAATATTTAAGACTATAAAGTTTTTTAACTGTCTTATTAAGAGATAGTATTCTATTCTGTGTAGTATTCTATTATGTTCTATTTATTATATTATATTCTATTATACTATTATATTCTATTATATTCTATTATACTATTATATACTGTTATATTCTTGTTAGGTACACACGTCTCATTTAATAGGTCATAATGTTAGCTATTACACAATGTGTTTATATCAGATAAATAAAATTAGAACATATCTATATACTTTTACTACGTTCTTTTACTTCAGGACAAATTGATATTACTTGACGATAATTTCAAAATCGATTTGTTCCACCAACTAATATCTTTCGACGACTGATAAGTCTTCCTCGGGAGATATAGAAAAAAATAGCTTGCAATTTCTTTTGTTTTTAGCATTACTAAATCGAGACAAACGCGAAGCTAGCTTAATTTCTGTTCATTTGCTGCTAATAGTCGCGGGACGAATATAAATTATGCTCGCAATCTTTGCGAGGTTGTATAGCGTAACGTGAAAAATTTCACCTCTCTCGCATAGTTCGTTGAATAATGAAAGAATGAGAAAAACCTCCGACATTTCCGCTGGTAGTACAAAATGCAACTGAGACAGCGAACTCCGCGATAAAAACGGGGAAGGAGATTGCCCTCGCGAAAATTTTATTCTCCGTATGGCGCGTCGTTTCTGTCGGCTTTACAGATGTCGACAGCGAATTTAGGATTCCATGCTATTGCCAGTCCGATTCTATGCATGCCTGCTCTCTGAAAAATAATGAATAAAAAATTCTCGAGTTCATTTTATACAATAAAGCTGCGTTGATTGTTCATTTCTTTAAAGCTAAAAGTTCCTTCAATAAACTTATATTATCGAGCTTGAACCAAGCAACTGTTCGATAACAAATTCCGCGATTTTAGTACTCAAGTTGGGAATTTCAGATTTAAAAGGTTTTTTAAAACTTGTTCAACTCATATTAATGGTTTTTATGTAATCTTTTCTGTCAAAATTCTGTTAAAAATAAGGTAATGGCTGCAACGTTTTAACATCGACAAAAATTTTAAAAGTTATGTCGGAGCTATATACGTATAGCTGTTAATGTGTTTCATGAGCAGTCTTATGTGAACTGTGCTGCATGAGTTAAATGCTCATTTTGGTTGCAAAATTCATTGACCTCATTTGATGATAGAGTTGCTTCTTCCTAGTCACGAAGTCCCGAAATGTTCTTTTGCCTCGAGCACTTCTCCAGGAACGTTTCCCAAGTATGTCACGCTTTCGAAACTGCAGCTAATGTTGGCGGCCAAGAACGAGTAATTTACTTAAAAGCTCGGACTTTCATTCTGCGTAAATGTTGATTTTATACAGATGGGTTAGTTAGAATGATTCTCTTGTAAAAAATATCTAAGCATTCGTATATTTTGTATATTCGAATATCTGTTTTTTTAAGGAATTAATATATTATAAATTAATAAAAATTTGATTATAATTTGATGTTAATGATAAAAAAGTAATATTAAATATAATATTAGCATAATAAATATTATAATTTGCATACAATGCAAAAATAAATAATTGAGAAATTTGAATATTTCATATTAAACCTAAATGAAAATAAAAGCAAATTAATAAAATATTGTTTATACATCTTTTAATATTAAATCTTTAAATATTAACATAATGTTTGATCTATAAAGCCATAAGCGATCCTCTATTAAGTTAGTTTATGAACCGAAAAAGATTTGTAGTACGTCTGTGTATACATACAGTGCATATTTTAAATGTTCTTTAATAAGGAGAGTTGTTTTAATTAATTGATAGGGATAATAAATAAGACATGGTGAACGAATCGTATTTATTTTAAAAAACGGTTTAAATGATTGCCGCGTTTATATTGTTTGCTGGAAAAGAGTTATCGTGTTGTCTGCCAAAATTTTATTCCTCAGCGATCGAAGTAATTAAATTCATGGGTCGTTGCGTTAACCGGTAAATTTAATTAATTAATCTACTGTACACTTGGAGGCGCGCGGTCGAAGCTGGAATTCACTATCCGAAACAAGAAGCTTAATTGTAGTGGTACTATAAGTTTCGACACAATCATTAATCAGAATGTTCCATCGTCAACTACAAAATTCGTAGCGCGTGCTGAATGCGGTTGAAATTTTTTTTATGTCACGTTGCAAAACACATCGCGCCTATTCCCTATCGAGATGCGAGTTTAAATTAAATTCTGCGAATAGCTTTTTATATACAGCATTCAGTATCTTTTAAATTAGTAAATTCGTTTCTTTTAAATAATAATTACAGTATTATTTAGCCTCTAAAAATTTACTACGTGATGCATAGCAAATTTATGTATAAATAAAATAAATTGTTATTCAAAATTTTATATTTACTTTAATCGACTGTAGTTTGCGTAAAACATTGTGTATTTTGATTTACAAGATTTAATCTGAATGTTGAATGTTAATTTCGATTGTCAATACATTACGATTGCTGAGTAGAAAGTTTATTATGAAATGTTCCTCTCAGGTTATTACTTCGGACATATCAGAAAATCGAATCTTATTTCTTTAAGCGCCATTGGCTCAATTTTAGTAACGAGTTTTTAAGTTACAGCGAAATGCATCAGAAAAAAAGAGGAAAAGATTCGCGCGAATGCGTAATAACTACAAACAAGTCATAATTTTCAAACCTGTTCAGTACAACAACTGTGATATTTTTGTTTTAATTTAATGCTCAACATAATACGATTATTTGATAGCGATAATTTCATACAGTATCTCATAAACTTTACGCGAGATAATGAGCTTTATTCGTTTGATTTATAATTAAAATCATTTTTACTCTTAAATTAATATCTACGCATATCTTTGAGACATAATAAATTAATCCGATGCGTTTTCGCGCAATTTAGTTTCATAAAATGAAAGTCTTAGAAATTATAAAGAATTATAAGAAAAAGTTAACGCTCTAAAATTGTTCCATCAGCCATCTTTTCTCATGATATTTTTAAATTCAATTTTAGACTTTTAGAATCGATGTGTATACGTAAATTTTGTGATAAGTAGAAGAGAAAAAAAATTATTGGCGATGTGTCATCAACAATAAAATATGAAAAGAATTTCAAATATTGCGAGAAGGATTCCAAATATCGCATCTTTGTGCAATTTCAAAGACAGATCTTCTTCTATGTGCAACGTCACTTATAATCAATGCGAAAGGTCGCAAGCCTTTGTTATAACAATGGTTCGTGAAATGACTTCATAAAACATTCTATTCGCTTCAATGCTCAAAACTTAATCGATTTATCACATAATAGAATCTAGATATTATTATTTAAAAATATAAATTATTATTAAATGTCTTTAGTATATATGATTAAATAATTAGACTAAAATATTAATTTATTATCAAAAAGTATGTGTAATAGTTTGATAGAATTTGTATCGAGTAGCAATGTGGCCGAGTTAGAAAAAAGGAAGATTAATATTAAACTTATCTTTTTACTAACACACACTATATCACGGATACGATAAAAAAGAGCTTTTCACGAACGCTTCGTTTAACTTTTCACGAGCACGTTAAACCGGAAGCTCGCGCTTATTTATGGTATAGACGATCCTATTAATATGTGTACATACGCAACAGCGAAGTGTGCAGAAATGGCAGTAGTTCATTTTTCTTATTTTAGAATTTATTACATGCAAAAATATTATTTATTTTAGCTCTTAATTAGTATAATATTTATATTTTAGAAGAAATTTAAATGATATATTAATTTCTTATTATGTTTATTATGTATAAAATATTTCTTGGTCTTATATCTAAATAGTATAAAAATTATGTTTAAACTAATTCCACGTTTTATTAAAATTACAAAATTTCAAGCCGAAATATTATCGTTAACAATGTTTATGTCTTTTCATTTCATTGTAATACATTTTAACTACACAAAAACCGGTTTGGTACATTCAACGAATGACAAATTCAGTTCCAGTTATTTGTTCTCTTTTCAAAAACGTTTTGCATTTGCTTTTATTCTTTTTCCTGTCGTTCTAGTTACGGTTAAAAAAATACTATAGACGCTACATACTCGCTTTTACGTAGATCATGTCGATTACATATGTGCTCTGTTCCCGTGTAGAAATAATTAGCGCGCTATGACCACGTGTTGGGAAAGCTAGCGTGACCCACGTAGGTATATTATTGCACGCATGTATATGGCCAACGTAAACGCATTACCGGTAATGTACTGTACAGCAGCTATACACATGAAATGTAATCCTATGAGGGACGGCGAGTAACGGTGCTAGTCGTACAGGTCGCGCGATAGAGAGAGAGAGAGAGAGAGAGAGAGAGAGAGAAGGTTTTATTAAGTAGTCGAACGAGTAGAGAACCGTGTGGCCGCGGAGCAGAGTTCAGTTGTTTCTGTGGTGTCGTCGGACTTAAATGTGAGAGAGCGCTAGATGATAGGACGAACAATGCTCGTATGATTTAAAGGACCGCTTATTTCCGTCAGCGTAACTCCCCTGAGCAGTTGCTTTTTAAATTTGCAACGGTACTTTTACATCTGGGAATTGTCGTGCTAATAGCATTTTTTGAAGCCGTACTTTTTGATACATCATAATATCGAACGTTCCGGGAATTGCATTTTTATTTATTGACTTATGCTAACAGTCGATGATGATGCAAACGTATGTTTAATGCTTGCGAAGAATTAAAGTCAATTTATAGTGTCTTATTTTTTTTTATGCGATACAAGAATTTATCCCATTTTCTGTGATTTCTCCAATTTTGGAACAAACGATATTTATTTTCTAAAGGAGAAAAGCTGTCGTTAAACAGCTTTTTTAAATAATGGAGGCGCTTATACTTTCACTTCGCACGTTATTGGGTTTTGCATGGGAGAGTAGATAAACATGCGCGTAGGCGTAATCAATGTAATCGGATTTATAGCTCGGTCAGTGCCGAAGTAGCTTATTTGAATAACGACCGATTCTATTCTGCGTGTTAAACCTTATTTAATGATCATTATTCAAACTCATATAGATTCATAAGGCTGGTTTGTTCGACATAAGTGGGCCGAAAATAACATGAGTCACCGTCCTCGCTCTATTGCGTGTGAAAGGTTGAGAACCCATTTCGTTGAATTATTTACATATTTATTGAGTCGAACGGTAACTTCGGAAAAATGTCATACTTGAGGCATATCGTTGCGACATTGATTATAATGTTTTGTATAATACCGTATAATATAACACGATTAACGTACTAAAGATCGATTGTCTAAAAGTATGTACTGTGAGGAGCACAGTTAGTATTAAATGGTCGTCTAAAAATATGCACTTAAATACAAATGTTATAAATTAGCTTGCATTGAATCTATCGATTTCATAAATAGGTGTTTCTATTTTCGAAACTTTAAATTTTTATCTGCTGCAGACGAAAAACGTCGATGGCAATCGATAATATATTAACATATCTATTTTCACTGATAATTTCCTATCACCTTTTGATAATTTCGATATGAAGAATGTTCCGAGAGAGATGTCTCAATTACTTTATCGAAAGATGCTGCGGAGTTTACATAATAAGTTGACATGCATTTTTGGCAACGTTACATTTGGCAAGTATCACGAGAATATAGTTGAAACATGATAGATGAACTTGAACTATCTCTATTAATTCGAGTATCACGGGCATTAACACATTGTAATCGTTATTACTGCCATCTTATATATCATACAGCTTTATTTTTACATTATTTGTGATGATATGAATTTAGTGTCATTAATTCGAATTGTGAAAATAATTTGTTATTTCAAGAGAGAATAGAACTTTGTGTAAAATTTTTGATCCGTAGCCAAAAATTTCTCGAGTTGTCTATGGAATTGCATGAATATTCAGTAACATTATTTATAGCTAAACGTTTCTAACGAAATCTCATCATGAGTAAAGGAATTAATAATTTGTTGTGATAGTAAGTTATGTATGACAATTTCAAAAAATAATAGAGCGATATTTTATCTAAAAGAATTCTAAACCAATAACTATCAAAAATAGGATTGTGATATGAAAAGATGTAAATTACAAGTGATATCTGTCATTTTATTTAATATTTTATTACAGTAAAAAAAATAAATAATACGATTATACTGATACAACGAATTACGAAACGCTAAAGATATAAAAACTTTATTGATTGTCGTCGGAATGTGCTCGAAGCTGTGATTTAATCGTTTATCGGCGAGATATAAGTTTTCACTGTTAGCACATAACGCAATACAAACAGCTTGTAGGGCTTTACGTACATTCGACACGGAGAACGGAGCAGGAGGCAGACAGCGTGGATGAGAGTCGACGCTTTTAAGGCTTTTTATTCGTGCATCCGTCGCGTATCTGTGAAAACTAGTTTCCCGTCTGCGTTTCATCGTATTTAGAACGAACAGCGAAAGTATTTGAACGATGTCGAGAGTATTTTTAATCTTCGCGGTAATACTATTCTTGTGTTTCTTGCTATTCCAATTTTACATTATGTTGCTATGCAATAATATAATGAAAGACTAATAATCTTTTATTAGTGTTATTAATAATTTATTTCCATCGAGATAAATTATTATTTCTGTTTTTTTTCTAAGAATAAGCTAAGAATTCTGACGCGTTGAAATATTTCTTTTATGCGATTGTTATTTGCATAACAACATAATTATATATCGCACACTCATTGCGCATTCATATACATATCGAGATAATGTGCTAAGAGTGTGCACATCTAACAAAACTTGTAGGAAACTTACGGAATCAAATACACTCAAATATAATTGAAAATTCTCGATATTAACTTTGACACGTTGAAAACATAGACGATTCATAATATTTATTGCGCATATTTCTTTCGTTTCACTTGGAAATATTTCTCTAAAATAAAAAAATAGCTCATTGATTCTTAGTCTCGAAGTCAATTTCTGATCTGATCGATGCGTAGATATCAATAATTACAGGAAGTCCGAGTCACTTCTAGATTATTATTCGCATTTCAATTAAATTGTTTGTTATTTATCTATACATATATATATACATATAAGTATTTATATCTAAATAAAAATATTTAAGTAAATTTCTAAAGAGCTTGAAAAATAACTTTAACACAATTATATTTGTCGATTGTCATTCATGATATGATTTAATAATCGCTTTACAGTTAACGTATTTCTAATCGTTTGCTTATAAATTTTGCAATCTATTATAATTGATTCAATGCAACCATCGATCGAACAGCCAGGCACGCACGCCAATTACTGCGCCCGAAATTGCTACAATTTCAAAACGGTATGTGCTCTATTGTCAGTTTCATTCCTCTTGGAGGAATTTCAGTAATTACATTTCAATCCAAGACGGCTCTATCCTCGATCTTGTACCAAATCTCGAGGTAGAGATCGAAAGAATTCATTTTTCCATTAAAGAAAAAGAACGACCCGTCTTTACTTTTCGTCTTTCGACCCGCACCGAATCGTAGGTCAAATGACTTTCATCTTACTACTTCTCTAATTGACTTTGATGTGTAATTAAAGTTTCCCAACATTCGTCGAGCTATTAACGCAGAATTCAATCAAAAGTAAAACAATTAGCTAAAGACTAAATGGAATAGCAAAGTTGAACCTAACGATAAGAACACAGCTATGTGATGTTTATTGTTCATTTTTGTTCTAAAAATAAACTGTATAATATACTTAATAAGTTTTAAGTAAAGAACGTTTTATTAAGCTTGAATAGTATAAGTATAAAATTTTATTCTTCAGTAATTTATAAGTTAAATCTTACTTAAATCGGTGCTTTTGAGATATTTCTTTCGTCTTTTCTTTCTCTTTTTCTGATGAGGTATTTATCTAATAATAAAAATAAACATATATTGATTTACGATGTAATTTACGTAATTAATTGCATTAACAATAATCGCAAACGCCCAAATTTATATGAAAATAATCATAAAAGAGTGCGTAGACGAAGCTGCTGGGAATTAACGAGCATTTAGTCCTTGTTGAGAAGCGAATAATAGAGATTCGAAGCCTCGTACCCCTCCGTAATTCTCCCTCGACCTCGCAGAGGGCGAGAGTATTCTGATAGGGTAAGCCGGTAGCGGTGGGCATGCCTTTATGGTTTCCGATGCTTTGTGGCACGAAATTCTGTCTGTTATTGAGCACGGTTTCGAACTTAGCGTTTCTGTCGTATGTCTGGTACAACTGGCTTTTATGCCCCCGAATCATGAATCATGAAACTGGTGCACATTTAACAATAATTAAGTACAACACTGTGCGATAACTCGCGTATACTGTTGTTCCATTAAGTATTGTCGCATTTGTCACGAGAAAAGATGCGTTAATATCTACAATTTTTTCACAGTCTTAATAGTACAAAAATTTATTATTTTTTAAAAAATTACAAGCTTTTAGATGACACACGGAAAAAAAATTAAGGTTGCCGCAACAAAATAATACTGTTGATTTCCGCTTATGCATAGAAAATGATTGTGATAACCATAATAC
>VBVR01001318.1:0-31777 GCA_011638315.1 Tetramorium parvispinum | reverse complement strand
ATTTTAGACATTTCTAAAATGTTCGAGCTGTTGGTAAAAAGAAAATTTGTAGATTTATATATATACATATATATTGCTATATAATAATGTAGATATTATTAATACTTGAATGAATTTTAATAAAAATATAATAAAATGACTAAATTATTTCATTTAAATCCTGAATGATAAAAAGTATTATTAATTAAATAAGGATAATCAAATGATGCACAGAAAATATTTGTCAGGCAACAAGAAGAATGAAATTTTCAAAATTATATTCTCTTCGTATTCCATCGAGAATGCATTCCTTTCTCCCACTAATCTCGTGTATCGCACTTCGACCTCTACGTCGAGCTTCACGAAACCGGTCAGCACCCACGATTTCGCTCTACGCGACGAAAAAAAAGAATGAACGAGGCAGACTACTCACTGCGTCCTTGGCGCGAGGAAGTTCAGCTAAACATCAGACACAGCCAACCACGAACGAATCACTTTTTCGAGAACACGATGTCCCACATAATACAATTTTCGATTGTCCACACTGTTCGGATCACGTTCGAGGTATCGTGAGGCACTAAGGTGTCCGTAACGTGGCACTTCAACGGCCGCCTCTACACTGACGAAGTGGGGTGAGAGCCGGGGCCTTATGTAGAAGGGGTCCGTAGGTAAACCCACGGAACAGGAGAGACCAGATCGCTGTCTCTGTTCCTCCTAGTAATTGAAGTCCCTCTCCGTCTTTCTCGTACTTGATTCCCCTTCCATGACTTGACCACATCGGTCACTCCAATCGCCCCAGGTGAACACCGGGGATCCAATGATCTTTGATATCAGAAGTGTTGGTGGATGTCTCGATCGTCTGATCGTATACTCATAACATTCTTGCATTTAATTGCGAGATGAGTGCTAAACTAGCAATCTTCAATCGTCGAATAGAATTTTTTACTCAGAATCTTTTGCGATAACGTTTAATATACAGGTAGATATATAAAACTATATGTGCCAAATTATCAAAATGTAACCAATAGGACATGAAAATTATTTGCTATTTTTTGCTTTTGCTTTTTTGTTTCACTTTTTAAAAAGTTACTTAATATTGAGCTATCGAGCCTCTCGTAACTTTTTAAAAACTAAAACAAAAAAATTAGTTAGAAGCAAAAAATAGCAAAAAATTAGCATTCTGATAATTTGGCTCAGATAGCTTAATACATAGATAGGAATATTAACCTATCTAAGCCAATTATTATCACAACGTAACAACGTAACTAATAAGACATAAAAATTATTTGCTAATTTTTTGCTTTCAAAAATAATTTTTTTACTTTAATTTTTAAAAAGTTACGAAGTATGTAAATGTAGCGCATACATAAGTCATATACATAGCGTAACAAAAATTATAAAATTTCATTATATAATAATTTCGAAATTTCTATAAAATTATTATAGAAATTTCACGCGTGAAACACGCGTTCACCACCGCTAGTTTTTACAAAATTGATATAATTATTAGATATAATTTTGTAAAAATTGGCATTTCAGAGTATCAACTTCACAAATCTTTTTTATTTAAATATTGCTAAAATAATTATGTGTGTGTATGTTAAAGATTATATCCACTTATCGATTAATAACCAAAATATTCTAGAATAAATATTATTGATATTTTTCAAAATGATTCCTACATACAAAAAAAATAAAGTCTCATTAAAACTACAAATCACTTACTTCACACTCACTAAAAAATAAAGATTTTGACTCGATTGACCATATATAAGCGAAAGCCTCAAAATCATACTGCCGTCAATATCACGGCCGTTGCTCCGAAAATCACACGGTAAGATGAATCCTGGGGCGATACAAGGAGAAGTTCTTTGTGAACTCCCGCGCTTGGCACGTGCCAAGGACACCCGTCGCTTCCTTTTTTCATCTTCCATTCAGAAGGTCCAATTATTCGGACAGATTCGTTCTGATCGTCTCGATGACGGTCTAGATTCTTTGGTCCACGACTCTTGAAAGATCCATCATGACCTATTGAAGTCCAGTGTGACAGCTGGTGGTTTTATGCCAGTCGTATATCAATAACAAATTCTTCCATCCTCCCTTTTCTATCTTTCTCCGCGACACAAGATTCCGCCGATTAATTTGAATCAAAAATGATTTGCTAAGAAAATTGTTTAATCTATCAAAATTCTTCTACTGTTAAAATTTCTTGTTGAAAAAAAATTGAAGATCTCACTGCTGGAATTGAAAAATAGAATATAGTGTTAAGTATTCCATAAAGTAAATATTTAATCATTCAGGGAGCTTAAAATCTACGTATTATCAAAAATGTATTTATCTTTGTCATTTGTTCACAATTGAGCAGCTGTGGTCGAGATGTTCTCTTATCTGTAAAAAAAGACTTCATCGATACCGAACTTTGACAAGACTTGACCTCGCGTGTTAGCAAGCTGCATGCATCAAAGTTGCATCAGAACGTTCCCCAGACACCCGATCTGTTTATCCAAGCTGGGTGAGCAAATATTATTCTTTCGTCGGCCCGGCCGATCGATTCGACATCGAAACGTTCGGAACTTCGCAAAAGTTTCGCGACGGTGAAAAATGACACGGAACCGTCGAAAAACCGCATCGGATTGATACATGCGGGACAGCTGCACTCTAAGACGCCTTTAGACCCGTATTTATATTGTCAGGGTATCCTATATTTGCTTTATTAAATTTCTTTGCAATCAAGTTGTACATTAATATTCATTTCATTTTAAATTTAATTACAATTATTTAAATTATTAAATATATCACGAATCAAATTTTTTTAGATGCGCAAAACAAATTTATATATATATAAGTATAACAAATTTAAATTATATAGAATATTATATATTAAATGCTTATAAAATATACATATAAAGCAATTATTTGCAATTATTAATATATAACATTATTTATGAATTTTTCTTAATTTTGTAAAGATGATTCATGTTTAATATAATAAATATATATACAATTTTCTGTTATCCTTTACATTGTTAATTATATATGTATTGATTATAACATCTTGCTGAATTTAGGAGACTTAACAGACATAAACGCACATCATGCGTGTATCGTGTGCATAATTACATGCCGATACGAGATGGTAGATCAATGAGGGCTCATGATAGCTAATATGATCATGTTATTTAGGAACGGACCGCTGTTGCATTACGGTGCGACCACAAGGCCCCGCATATCGTTGAGGCGCGTAATTAGAAACGGTTTGCCGCATCAACGTTTATGAACACAAAGAACCCGTTCATCTAACACGCGATCGACTGTTACGCTCGTCTTCGACCAGAAGTTAAATCGCGACGAGACGACAAAAGTTTCTTCTGAAAAAGTATATAAATATCTAGTTATTTGTAGCGATAAAAATATCCTCTAATTTATTTCAAATCCGAAAGTTTATTTAATAATTGTCTTTTTAAAGCTAATTTTTATATTTATTAAAAGGAGAAGATAATCTCTTCGTTTCATCTTTATATCTTTTCATATAACTTTTAATAACTTTTCTTCTAACAGGAAATTGACAATATTACAATTTATCTTATATATTATTATAAAATTAAGAACAAAATTAATAAAATTATGGAAGAATAACAGACTACGCCTTAGTAAGTTAAACTTTACCGAAGTTTTCATTCTGGAATCGTGTATTTCTTTTTGAAACAACAAACAAGCTAAGCATAATGTTATCGTTGGTCGTTTCTAAATATACAATATAGTTTAAAATTTGTCCATCAAACAATTATGTAATAATTTTTAATAATAATAATCTAATTAATAAATTATGTAATAATTCAAAAGATCTTGAGACCTAGACTAATGTCGAAAAATTGATTTATTTTGTCACTTTCTTTTCTCACAATCGAACAATCGATTAAGATATTCCCCTATCTCTAATTAAATCAATTAATTGATCGACGATCGTGCTTAATGTTTAGTGACAAACAGAATTCCCTCGTGTTTTTCACGAAAAAAGAACATGTTGTATTCTCTTTGCAATATAGATGATCTTATTTACGCGAAAATAGTTTTTTTTTCGATGAGATATAACATTAGAGAACCCACGTTTTCCTCGCTTCTTGCGGACCCGCAAATTATAGCTCCGCGCAATTGTTCGAAAATCGCGCGACTGGAAGTAATTGGAAAAAAAAATTATTTGGAGAATAGAAAAGAATCTGTATATGTGTTCGTGTGGCATCTGCACGATGGGTTCCTCTTGATCTTCTTCTTCGCTACCCTTGTCGACGGATTGAGTCGCCGATTTTGAGTTCGCCCTTCGTTCGATTTCCCACGTTATTATCACAGGTAACATTCAAAATACAACAACGTGCTGTCGATGTTCATTATAAATTTCTTTAATGCATATTATATATTTATATTTATATAAATATATATTTATAAAATTAATTTTGATTAAAAAGGTATCTTTCTTATTCAATACCTGCATATCGCCACAAATTATTATTCATTAAATGCGCATGCTGCGATCTTGCGTAAATAATGCAACCGGCACTGTCTGAAACAATAGGGCGAGGGCAGCTGCACTTATGCTTTCATCATGAACAATTGACATCGATTCACTTAGAGTAAATAAGAACCCTTCTGAACAATATTTTGCGATCGGGGCAGGTGCGTTCTTCCACGACGGGGCAGGTGACGCTGTATTTTGCTGCGGGATTTTAAAATTTTAATTGTATGAAAATCAATTTAACCGATAGCGCGCTCGAATAGGCTTACAGCTGCGGAGAAAATGTGCTTACGTGGATATATAATTAACAGGAAATCAGATTAATGTCTATATTTTTATGTCTCGTCCAATATTTTAATTCTTGATTTCATATTTTTTAATAGAAATGCATCTCATTTTAATTGAAAAAATTCTGTTCCGACAAGTTATTTGAATGGGGAAATTTCTATTCAGCAATTGAAATTTTTATGAATCAATTGCGTAACGTCGATACAAATTTTAACAAAGAAAAGCCTCTATAAAAAATGAACAGAAATAACGTTGTCAGGTAGTGGAAAAATGTAAAGGATCTTTGACAGCGAATGATGAACATGTCACTTCAACAACAAGGCATCGATAATCGTGGGGCACGACAGCATTTATTCGCACCCTAGTATAACGCGCGAGATACTCTATCCGGTTGCGGCTTTAATCGTTTATGGTCGCTTTACTTCTAAGTCGTTAAATTCGTTCTTTCTTTTTTCTCCAAAACGCATAGACCGTGTGATTTTTCTCCCTTGGACTTCTCTCACATCAACGCGAGAGAAAGACTTGAATAAAAAAAATTACGTAAGAGCAGTAACAATCCCACTGGTATATCACGTTTCTATCAAACCCTTATTTTAATGAACGACGTATTTGAAGATATTTGAAATATGTACTTCGGAATGAAAAACGTTAAATAATTTAGTAATTAATATAATAGTAATGTCAATATTTCTTATCTCGAATATGTCATATAACAACGGTGTTGCTATTAATTATTGCATATGATTCATACATGAGAAATAATAATGTGTTAAATAATATGTTTTTATTATGTATGTGTGTATTTAAATGGTACATTAATAAATACACATAACATATACAAACAATATATTAAATATAATTAAAATAATAATCATAGACTTGATAATCTTATTAAATTAATAAGTATAATTTAATTTAGTAATTTAATAAATCATTTTAATTTAGATGTTAACATTAGCATGAACAATACAGTTTGTATAATACAATTTCCTCCGACAGGGATATTCAATAGGATATTCTGTATTCCGGAAATTGCATTGTAACGCGTATTACTATAAGACGAACTTTTTTTACCGGATACATGGGTGGAGCAGGAGAGAAGGCTGGAATTCATGGGGTAACTGGTACACACGACCACCCGTCGACCGAAATTGCATATTCATGCATGTATATACGCGACTCCCATTCCTTTTATTTCGGAAATAATATAACAACAGAGAGAGAGAGAGAGAGCGTGTTTCCGTAAATCCTTGACAGGTGTTAGTCCTGATTCATATCCCGCTGCCACCGTATTAACCGCATTAATTGGCCAAAGGTGCGGGCCAATACCGGTCAGCCGCAATCTAAATCTAAACGAACTATCGTCTGAAATTCAACGAGACAACCACGAATTAAATGTCACGGTGGTTTACTTGAATAAAGATCTAATCTTGATTTTAATTGCTAAAAAGTATATTAAAACTTAAAAAAAAACTGGGAAGTATTATTTTCTTTTGGCCTTCTTGGTATTCAAGAGTCAAGTTAAATTAGATTAGATTAAATATAATTAATTAAAAAATGCATGTAGTAAAATTATAAGCTTATTTAATTTTTTATTCTTATCATAATTCTGTCATCCATCTAGCTATTGATTTCCTCCCATTTTTTTATTTATTTATCGCAGTAATCTTGCACGTGTCCTAAAAAAAAAAAGATTTCCCTTGTTAATCTCATTAATTTAACGATAGCGAAGTATAACTGACAAATTAGGGAACTTAGGGCGAATCACGGATGTTACGATCGGTAGATTAGGATAGACAAACGGTGCCGGAACTTCCTTATCAAACCTCCATCATACTTAACATGATCGCGTGTATATTCATATATTGCTAAAACGTGTAGTGTGACATGCGGAACGGCTTACGTTTCGAAAATATTCAACATAATTAACGATGTATCGCAACGTGTCTAGTAACCTGCTTTTTATCCGCCGAAGTGATTGTAAGCACCGTAGTCTTCTCTCTTCTTTATCCCCTCTTTATCCTAAGAGATTTTCATTGTACGCTACCGATGCGAAGGATCATCCGACAGTTGTTATTGCGAGCTCTAATTTGGGCTAAGAGCTGCCTGAAAAAAAGTCTCATCAGTAACCCTTCCGCCGGAGCCAAATTGATCCCTTAATAAGAAACACGGATTTATTCGTCAGCAGGTTTTATTGCACGTTGAGATTTGTGCATTAATCATACGTATTCCTTTCGACCATAATAAAATGGGTGAATAATGATCGTCTATAGAGTTTCGTCATCTTTTTTAATAGGATTGTATCTTATTATAATGTTAAAGTATTCGATACCGACAGTGCTTTCTAGGGTTCATTTTCAATTCCTTTCGCAATTTTCTACGACTTGTGCAAATATTCCTCTTCCAATTGTATTAAATTAATAAAGGGATGTGTAAAAAAACGGTAAGTAATACATAATAGTGAATATTAGAAGAGGACAGTCATGTACTATTGTCGCGAAATAAGTATTACATTATTTATGTATCATATTATGTATACAAATAACGCAATTTGTACAAAAATGCCGCATTTTGTTTTACACTCTTATAAATTTCCAACAGCAAATGTAATGTTACACAGTCATTAGTCGCAACAGCATCTCGCAACGTCGAGAAACTCGCTTCTCATCTCCATTCTTCGTCGTCTAGACACTCGAGTGGGGAACCAGAGAAGAGAAGACGTGTCTCCTCGACGGCCCCTCTGTTGGCAAAGCCTAATTTCGGAAAAGGGTTCCGCCGCCGTCTAAACGGGGCCCGAAACGGTTTTGTGCGCTGCCGCGAAAGAGAGAAGGAGAAAGCGAGAAAGAACCTGATGAGGTAAGAGCACCATTCGCATGGGGCTTGTTTTCAAATACTATCCTGGCCTTAGAGATACCATCGACCCCTTCGCACGAGCTTTTCACGTTCCTCGGAAGTCCGAAGGGCCCGTGGACCGAGTTCCAGGGCACAAAAGGGTCATCTCCCTTCCCCAAAGTCGATTCGAAGGACTAATTTTCTAAAACGACCCGTAGAGGTGCGATCATTCTCTAATGTACAAATATATTTTCGCACCACGCGTGACTAGACACGAATGACATTAGTGTTTGCCGTTCGTCACCTCTGTCTCTTAAACGTGCAGGTAGCAAATCTTTATAACATTAGCTTTGTAATAGAATGCGTAACATGAAAACATGTGTGAGAAATCGGTTTGACCACTTGGAGTATAAAAATAAGTTTCATCCGTGTGATAATCTGTGATAAATATTTACTAACGATTTGTATATTTTAATGTCAATTATTAATGTTAATGTATTTAATAATCTGTATATCGTAAAACTATATAACTTGATTTGTCAAAGTTTCATATTGAATATGAAATTAATTAAAAATATTTTACTTCTTCGAGAAATTTTAAGCTTCGGAGATAATCTCTTAATGCAAATTTAAATCTACTTCAAATTAATTTAAAAATAATATCAAGTTATTCACTTAATCTTATTATTGCTACCATAAATAATGACATCCAATCTATTTTCTATAAAAAAAATATTGATATTAATCTTGTCTATACACTGAAGAAAAATTCTGGTTAAAAACGGACGAATCAGAAAATCTTGTAGGCGTGATCAAATATTCTAGTTATTATAATAGAAATTCTGACTATTATAATAGAACTCAATACTTTGTAACTTATAATAACCAGAATTCCTATTATAATAACCAAAATATTTGATCGCGCCAACAAGATTTTTCTGATTCGTTCGTTTTTAACCAGAATTTTTTTCAGTGTACTGTTAATCCGTTTAGCGCTAAACATTTTATTAATAAAAAAATAAGAAAAAGAAAAGAATATATAATTTCATTAAATTTTGTTTTAAATATGTATACAGTGACATCGATTCTCTTTCAAAGTAAGATTCTGTTCTTACGATTAAGAATAATGTCGCGCATTTAAGACTCGTGCATGTCTACTCCATCTGCTTTTGCGATCTCTCTTTCTCTCTCTGCCTTTTTTTCGTAATGCGGTTGTCTTCCATGGCGGCATGAATATTGAAGGAGACGGATAGCGGGGCTGCCTCTCATGGGAGTACGGTACGCTACGCGTATGAGAATCCAGCTTCCGTTACGAAAATAAAGTACGAGTCGGACGAGAGCGACGGAGCGTGCGAGTTGACAGGACCGCACGACTAGAGAGAGAGAAAACGTTTGATTATGCTATTAATAAAAGCAGCCGGAATTCACCATTTAATCCTTAAATATTCACGTAGACTTACAGAATATTTTTGTCAGATGTTAAAATATCGCCAGTAAAATTTTACTTTTTTTTGTTCGTGTGTTATCAATGAAAATTAATATAATTTATCAAAAAATAAAGGATCTTAGTATAATTTTGTGAATAGTTTCTGCATAATCAATTTGTTGTTAAAGTGTCATTAAAAAATTATTATATTATATTTAATATTAGCGCGCAATTTTTTAAATAATCTTAATACTTAATACTTAAATAATATTAAATAATTTTTAGATTGCTGATAAAAAAATTTTGTTCTTTTCTTTAATAGCGATATATTATTTTGGATTTTAAATATAAATTTTAAATTTTATTTCTGTCTCTCGAATTATTTGCAAATTTTGCGAATTCTATTCCGGGAGAAAACTTTGGCTTCGTTATTATCTGCAGTCTTATGCAGTTTTATATTGCATCTCACTATTTAGGATTTAATTTCATGTGACGTTTATTTCCTGAAATCCCGATATTTATGTTATTTGCCATTTGGGAAATCGTGAGAATCGTGGGATACTAGGATACTCTCACCTCCAGAAAGGATTTATTTTTCAGGAATATCTCGCTTTAAAGTATATACCAGCGCGGATATCATTCACGAAATCTGATCACACATAAATTTCACTCCTGAGCTATATCATCTTTATTCGGCTATAAGTTAAAGATTGCCTGTGACGAAAGTAAGAACTTGGAAATTTTTATATATTATTTCTTCTTAACAAAAGAGCCAAAGATGCTAACAAGCAATGAATAAAAACTGTTCATATTCAAATGTAAAGAATTGAAAATTTGACAAATTTGGAATTTGAATTTGCGAATTTCAAAAGGCGACTTTTTTCAAATGAAAATGTTGAACATTTCTCAGCATTGACAGTATCCAAATTATGAACTAAATAAATGAACTGAAGAAATTCTAACGAAATAACAACATTTGCAAATATACACAAGAAGAAACAGGCCGAAAGAATTCTATTTAAAGTGATCGAACTCTCGTTTCAAGATCGGGAAGAAGATTGAAGGAGACGCTGATAAATAAAACCGCCCCCTCATCGTTCTCTCGCATCGTTCCCTCGTGACGGCAGTTAAGGGTGATCCTCAACAGCGGAAGGACGACAGGATGATGAGAGGAAGTGTGTGAAAGGAAGCAGGTCCCAGAACGGTCCAGTATCGCCACGGGAGGTCCATCGTATTGGGCCCGATAACGAACATGCATTCTCGAATCAAGTCCCGCATTGTCATCCCGTATTCATCGTGTATCATAATACGATACATCGGCGAGTATTCATCGCCAGTGTATCGCATTATCCTGGCCGCATTATTATACCGCCGTGCGAATCCGCCGCACAATCCTGCCTACGTTTATCCTTTCTTCCTGCCTACCTTCCTTCCCTGCCCTCCTTTTTGCCTTCCGCGCCTCTTTCGCTCGAGTAAGTGAAAGCATCTGGGCTTGGTACCGTTGCCCTGGGGGAAAACAGGACCGACTCGTAATTGGAACGATAGTTGAAAGAAGTCGTATATATACATACACAGTTGTACGACAGCTGAAACAAAAGCGCTGTTTAAAAAAAAAGAAGCACTTCAAGTTTCTATGCGATCCTGTAGAACGCTCAGAGATTACAGCCTCATTAAAAGTTAACGCGCCAGTAGTCGCTTTTATAAAGATTATCAAAGTTTTTATATTATGTAAAAGCAACCTTATTATAATCGATTTGCACTTTATTTCTCATAAATTAATTATTTTAATCATATTTGATACTATTTAGAAAAGTTAATCAAGTCACAATAAAAAACCAACTTTAATAAAATAATTAAACAATTTTTATCGACATTTCATATTTCTGATATTGTATATTCGCAGTATATCTTTTATAAATCGTTTTCTATATTTTTATAGAAAAATTATTGAAACTATCGAACTTCTTAATACAAAAAAATTTTTTTTTTTCAAAATACTGTATGACATACATACATCGCATATTTTGATATACGATAAAATTATTGCTGCGTAACGCAGAGCTTTCTTGTCACAGGAAAAAGGATTTTCATGTGAAAGTCGATCCATATTGCCAATACAGGATCGAGAAATTTTTTTAATAGCTCAAAAAAAAGTTCATTAGTCACCGAACAGTTATTTGTTACGTTAGATGATCGAGAATGCGCGGCTCCATTGCGGAGCGTCGATTGCGAATCAGGGTGTATCCCACAGTTCCCCGCAAAGTGAGTCATGACGACGATTGATCGACATATTAAGGGCAGTGAACGAGCAACATTTCTTTGAATAGCCATATGGCCAAATTTAATAAAGGCTACGAAGTAACCGTCGATTCTAGTATTGTTGAACTATATTGATGTTTCATTTTATAAAAACGCTTTCGAGACAATTCTGTCAATTTTTTTAAATTCTGAGTAAGCAATACTCTTACACAATATATAATACATACGAGCTATATTTTATGTGTATATCTTTTGACCATTTCAGAATCGGAGTTTTGTAGGGAGAATATCGAGGAAGATTATGATGAGTTATCAATTTCCCCTGTATTAAAATTTTTAAAAGATTACTTTCTATCATAAATTATATATATTCCTACAAATAACATAATTTTTTCCGCAAATGTTGGAGAATTTTTCTCCCTAAAAGCTGTATATAATATAATTTTCTACAAACCGATACTTAAATATGTTAATTCTATATTTTCAAATATATTGAGAAAATTAATGGTTTGCTCTCCATTAATGGGAGAAAAATTAACGGAAAGGGTCGATATTCCTGCATACATTATTATATTGCGTCCTGATCACCTCTTTTACCGTACATTCGCCGAAAAATACCGTGTGTTGTTTCATGCCGTTAATATTCCGCCAGTACACGTTAAAAATGACGTCGGCGGGATAAGCGTGGACGATAAGGAGGCCCGTAATTAGCTTCTCGACATTACCGAGTGCCCTTCTCTCCCCGAGCGATTCGAAGGGGTCCGCCGTCGAATGTGCCGGCGCGACGCGTTTATGCCGCTCGCATTATGCACGTGTATGCACGCCCCCTCCCTTTGTGCCGAGGTGGTCACAACCCTTGACATGTATTACGTAGACTGCGTAACACCACGTGGAATACTATGAATGCGTAATTTACTTTTAACCGCTGACCGTGTGGGCCACCGTCGCCGCCCTCTACGGCCAAGGGGGGTCGACCGGCGGGTATAACGGAGTTCACGCTCTGTTAAATCGGAAGGGAGTGCTACATACCCCCGCGTGTAGTACTTGCCCGTGTACGCCCGGCCACGAAATTGCGCCACGTGTTGTAACTTTTCTACGACCCCTTCGTGATACCGATCAATGCTTCGGTACAATACTTTGCTGTCGATACTATCTGTTTGACGCTTTAAAAACAATGGATGATTTCTTATCAATCGCGCGATGCATTATCGATTATGTTTATTATCATGCGATGGAGTAGGATATGAATAAATCATCTTTTTCCTTTATGGCAAGCCATCAAGGTAGTATCATGATTTATTATGATGACCATTTCAAGTTTTTCTTCGATATACTTTATCATAAGTTAAAAATACTTTTCTATTTTCTTTTAAAGCTACAAATTTTCATAAATTACAAATCCTGAAATTAATAATAATGTCAATCAATATTTTCAATGTTTTAAAAGTTCGATAATTTTCTTTAAATACAAAATTTATTTTATATTTATTCTAATATATGTGCATAAAATAATAAAATAGGATGAATTGTGTATAATACAATTATATTATTATTTAATAATTGTCAGGATTTTTAAAAAATGTAAATATTAATTCTTAATATTGATATTTGTGATTTTTGGGCAATATTTATAAAGTCACAAATTTTACAGATAAATTTCCTAATAAAAATACATGCAATAATATAATTTTTACTGGGCACAAGATGACACGTAAAATTATTCGTGTTTATCTTATATGTATGAGAAAGAAATGTTGAAGAGAAAAAAGTTGGAAGTGGCGGTTGTGCACCTCTCTGGATGAGATGTTGCTTTTTCCACTACTAATTGGCGGGAATGACGTATGAGACTCATAATTGACTGAACGAGGGGTGAACTGAAAGATAGAGCGCTACTCTTCACCTTTCACCAAAGAGATTTTTCAGCTTTTCTCGCTTTTTCTTTTCGAAAAAAATAGTAACCGGAACATTTGCTATGGTGGTCTTGTCTTCCATTTTATTGTGACTCTTATAAGCTTCCGTTCATTTAAAGAAGTAAATTTTAAAAAATTTAACGTTTTAGTATATATTAAAAACCCGATAATTTTTTGCTAATTTTCAAGATTTTTTTATCATAAAATTTGAGTTAGAATACATTATTTTTATCACATTAATTTATACTTTTAATAAAATTAATAAAATTTTATTTTTATTAAATATACGTACAGATTTATAATTAGTTTAAATTTTTTCTGCATAGTCTCTTCCTCGAATAGTGATGGGAGAAAACAGCCGTCCAGTTTTTTTAATTTATGGTCTGTCCTAGTATTATTTCAGATTTCTTTGAACTTGCGATCACGATGAGATTCACACTGGATCCTTTTGGTACTTTAATTTGATGGCGTTACGGTGGTGGATGTCCGCATTTGCAATCGACTTCTCGTTTGCTTCAGAAACCGGTGTTCCTTCTCGACCGTGATCGTTTAGAATGGTCCTTGTAGAATCCTTTCCCTTCTCTGTTGTCGGATTCGAAGCAATCCTTTATTTATCTTTTATTTATCCAAGTACAATACGAAAGCAATCTTATTTGTTAGCTACAATTTAAGAAAAAAATCTGAAAGTGTGTTTTCGTTTCTGAATTATAAACAACATAGAAGCGCTTTTATCGTTGGACATATAAATTGAGAGACTCCACTCCTTTCTATACCTTTTGCTTTATCTTTTCCTCCTTCTTCATTTTCTTTATAAGTTATAACGATATTTTATTTACTTCCCTAAAAATAAATTATCATATTTTAACTCAAATTTATGTATAACACTGATAATTATTTTAATAGCCATTCATTATAAGAAATCACAGATATTAAAAAATTTTTAGTATGAATTAAATTTTACAAAACACACTAATGTTTTTCCGTCACCTATTCTTTGCAGTAAGAGTGCCATTGCAACTGTAACAACGAACCGACCGTTAGTGACCTGCCAAAATCATCGTCGACGCTCTCAGGCCCCCTTGTCCCTTTGATCGTCCTTAACGCGATGGCTTCACGGTGGCCGCGCAATGGTCACCTCGGCTTTCCACGCCGTGAATTCATCGTTCTTCGGCGAAATTTAAGGCGTCACGGTGCATTTACGCGTCAGCATTCCCCTCGCGAACTCGCGAGGAAAGGCAAATTCGAAAAAAGACTCGCGACAATAAGTTAGTCTGGAGCCTCTATCGATTTGTAACGTTTTTCAGCGTCGCCGTCATGCGTGATCGCAACAGAGGAAACACAAGTCAAGTCGTTAAAATTAATTTACAAAACATTCAGAATTTTTTATCAAGAAATTCATTAAGATTTATCTGACCTGTGCATCCGTTATGTAAGGATTTATTAAAGAATTTATGTGCAATTTCAAAAATCGAACAGAAATTGTCGGTGTTAGACTTTACATTTTCTGTTCAGCAAGTAAAGAGTTGACCTGTCGTAATATGCACCCGGTGCATATATCGCCTTTTGTAACAGTCGCTTCCGTAACCGTAATAAAACGCGACAGACTTTACGCGTTACTGACGCACGGCGCAAGGTGGTGGCCGAAAGTCGACGGCGAAGTCGAAGTGGCCATCCGGAGGATATGGAAATGTTATGGAAAATAGTCTAAACGGCGTTTCCGCGGCGTTCCTCGCACATGTGTAAGCGCCCCACGATCATCGCTTCATGGTGGTGAAGAAAACCGCAGATGCGGTTTCACGCGACCCCTCCTCGCGTTACAGAACGTTGGACACTCGACAAACTCCCGCGGCAATACGACCCCCGAGACCTTTCACGAACCTCGCTGTCTTGGTTTGTTTAATTCGAAACTCTCTCGAAATCGCGGTAATCGAAGAAACGAAAATAGGCCGGGCACGCGTCTCAAATTAAATCCTGTGGGGAAAAACAACCGGTGAAGAACAATTCTGTTTACATAAATAAACCAGGTTCTTTCTCGATTGACAGACTCACATCATCACTTCGTTCGATTTTCTGTCGTCATATGGAAAATTAAAAATAATAACTGCTCGAGATAAAAGAGATGGAAATTATACAGAGTTTGAAAAAAGTGGAAGTTCTACAGAAATTTAATATGGATGTATATTCCCAGCAAACGCAATGTTACATGTATTTGTATTTTTGTTATTGAATAATGTACGTGTTAGTTGTAATTTCCTACTCAACTCTGTTATATTGTTGAGTAGGAAATTACAAGTATGTTACATGTAACAATATTGTATTTGCTGGGTTGATATCAATTGTAGCAATTTTGCAAGTTTTGATACGAAACTCAGGAACTAGATTTTCAGCCAAACCTTCCTCAAGTAAATTTTAATTGCGATTCATCAGAGGCGATAAATTCGACTTTGCAAAGTGGGTCTCTATCAATTCTCCTCCTAATTCCCTTCCATCCCCTTTTCACAAGCGTTGTGACAGATTTATGCATCTCCCCGTGTGTCCTGACTCAGCATGTGCCACCGCTGAGATTTCCAAGGGATTGCGAGCTCCTTGACGATCGTGCAGTTCGCTGAGAAACGCGACAGAAAGAGAAAGAGAGAAAGAAGGTAACAAGAAGTTCAAGCTCGAGGAGAACAAAAGTGTCGGACGGCGACAACGACGGCGAACGTCATCGCGCGGGAACGAGACACGGTCCGCGAGAAAACGCTTCAGGCCCGCCTAATAATTCTCCGCGGACGACGCGCGACGTGTACGTGTCACGGCGTCGCGACGCGCGCGTCCGTCTCGCCGCCGCTGGAACAGCGAGAGCTCACGAGTTTGTACCTCTTGTTTTTTCATCCCGAGAAAACAAGACGATACCCCGAATGCCGAAGCGGGGAGATCCCACACGGAGAACCGGGAAGAGTCTCGAGAGATTTCGCACTGTAAATCCTGGAGAGCTCATCGAAAGCGAGATACAATGAACCGCATGAGGATATCAATATCTCCGTGATCCGGATGAGAGAGCAGAAAGATTATTTTAACATGTAGACATGTAGAAAACGTGCAAAATGTTCAAAGGTAGAAAAGGGATAATGTAAAAATAAAAAAGAATGTTACAAGTTTAATAAATTTTTCTCAGATGGAAGGTTTATTAGATATTACAGAATTGGGTCCCCCGTCAAATTTCAACAATTTATGTAGCGATTGCTGTTCTTGAAATATTTACAAACGCAAATTTTGTATTCATTGGAACACCTACTCCTCTAGAAAATCATCCCCATATAGAATGTTGTTGTCGACCTACAAGAGTATTTGCGAAAAATAGACGATCACAACTCGGATTGCTACCTTTATCGCAGAATTATGAGTCCGACGAATTTTGTAGCGGAAGCGTGAATGGCACAATTGTTCTGAGCGATGGTGGCGTTAAGTGTTCATTAATTGTCGTGGAATTGACCCATATGACGTCGCGGATTATTATCGCCGAAATAATTTGGCTTTAAGGGGTTCCCAAAAGTGGCTAACGGGTTTTATTGGGCTAGGCAGCAAGAGTGACTTTGGTCTCGTAAAAGCCTCATATAAATTGCAAGACGGTATAATTGTTATACCGTCGTGAATATTCTCTCACATGCTACCAACATTATTGCTACTTCTTGGAATATACAGAATAGTTCCGACATCGCACGTATTCCGAAGACAGATTCAAACTTAAATGCACGGTTATTCTTTTAATAGCCGATCATTAATTTCTCGCATTAATATTTTAACTTTATTTATTATTTATTATTAGTTAATTATATTACATTATATCAAATAATAATATATATGTATGTTAAATTTTTTAAGTAAGCTTCGCTAAAATCTATTAGAAATCTTGCTACTTGCTTATTTCCTTGAAATCTAAAAAAAATTTCTCGAAGAAAGATTTTACTTTAACCCTTATTGTTAAATAATTTCAATACTGTTCCATAGCATTACGCGTTAATGTTTTGCATTTAAACTCGTTACTTTTCTTCTTTCGTACATTAATGTCGAGACGAAGAGTGCGTAACTTTGCGACGCGACGTCCCGTATACCGCGGTCAGCTGTCGGCACTCAGTCGTTCGGCTTTTAACGCACTTTCGACCGTTTCGCGCCGTAAAATTACCATCTCTTTTCTTCTTCCTATTTCTTCTGCATCCCGACGCCGCGATGGAAACGTCACGAGCGACGGTAACGGCGAAACATAGTAGTTTGCTGCGCAATTTGCTTACGCTGACGAGATCGCATTTGCGCATTCTAATTTTACATCCGTCAATCCCATGTATAATTGAAAACTGCGTCGGATTATTTTCCGAATTTATTTTTCCGACCCTTGCTAAAGTTGACAAATGCAATAAATCCATCAATTAACTGAGAAACGAAAGATATAAGAATTTTGAGTTAGAAATTAATTAAAAGTTAAATAAAATATATACACATATACATGTATGTATATGATATATCTATTTATTCCGCTAATATTGTTTCTATTTAAAAGTGTTTTGCTCCTGGGAAAAAAAGATTTCAAAACACTATTCTGGAAGATCCTAAAAATATTTTTACTATGCCGTAAAGTTTCTTTCTCGCTGGCGCAATCTCACCTTAAAACTCGCGGCATTATACTTTCGAAAAGTCGTTCCAGAGTTGTCATATTAATCATTTGAAAGAGGGAATGAAGTTTCTCAGGGTTTGTATTATTTGATATTCGATATTGATTTTGTATTGGGAACTAAATCAGAAAGAGAGAGAGAGAGAGAGAGCTGATGGAGCAAATAATATCAGGGGTATAACAACGGATTATAAGGGATCAGAAAAACCTTTATCTAGTTTACAATCCAAGGGTGAGTTTCACGTTTTTCTTTCCAAAGGGCACATATTTTTTCGCGACGTTAATATTTATATAAGTCGTCTCAATATTAATCGTGCCTACCGGTCCCTTTCGTAAAAGAATTATGAGATATCACTTCTACGATCAGCTAAACAAACAAAGTAATAAAAAAACTGAGTTTTTCTATGTGGTTTTACTATGGAAAAAAAAACTTAGATTTTCGAAAGAATTAACTATGTCCCCTTCAAACAGCTGACATTAATGTCTCAACATTTTGATACATTACAAATGTTTGAAAGCATATAAAAAGGACGTTTGCAAATGTTATGACAGAATTGTAAACAGTGAGAGAATAAAATTAAAAATTGAAAATTTTTAAATTATTAAAGAGATTTTTAATGTTTAGAAATTTCTAGTTGTTCTATCCTGTTATAAAAAAATCATTAAAAAATACAAAGTACTGATATTATTGGCAATATCTTGTTCTTGTAACGATAAATAATATTCTTATTAAAAATATACCTACGCTATAAAAAAACCATTAATTTTTTAAATTGGAACATCTTTTGTCAAAACGCTAAGTTGGGGATAGAAGCTATCAGCTAACAAAAAAAATGGATAACAAGATCCTTTGCTCAGCATTTATTCTTTCCGGATCATTCTGAATGGCTCGACCCTGTATATCGAACGTTGTGAAGGATACACGACACCCCTGTGTAACGAGATACTAGCCGCCGGTGAGAAGAGAAGGACGAGGAGAAGAAAGATGATGAAGAAGACTTGTGTTCTGGTTTATAAAAATTGCTACCGGAGCGTATCCTTGAAACTACGAGAACGCCGGCGCCCATACATCACCGCTAATACGTTAATATTTCATTAACACGTTAACAAGAACACAATACGATAAATGATTTATACATTTTTTTATTATTTTGTTTTGTCAAATTTCCGTTGAGTTATAGTTGACTTTCCCGGGTGTCCCGTGACAACTTATTTTAGATTATAAATGATTTAGCTAAGAAAGCTTAATCGAATAGAAACTGTATAAAAAAAGAATTAATCCTTATATAAATAATTATTATTTCTATATTAGATTTATCTCTAATAGATTTAATTATACAAGAATGTTTCGCAATTCCTTTTCGATAGAAGGATCTTTTGCACTCTATCCAGTCACCGTAGAAACCTGCCGAGAACATATTGCATTAAAGTGACACAGACAAAAATAAGTCGATTGCCTCACCGCGCTCAGTGCGTTGCGGCGCATCTTAATAAAAGCGCGTGCACATACGTCCTTCCGCCTCTGAAGTTCCCAGTAGCCATTTAGAAACCAATGAGCTTCTAATGAAGGTGGAGCTTGCGACGGAAATCTCCACCTACTCTTAAAACGCTCTATTTCCCTCCGCTCGTCGACGACGAGCAACACAACACGAGCCGAGAGAAGATCGCGGGGAACGGCGAGAGAACGAGAGAGAGAGAGAGAGAGAGAGAGAGAAAGAGAGAGAGAGAGAGAGAAGAAGAGAGAGCGCGGAGGTGGAGAGCCGATGAGGACCTTTAAGTACGTCTTAACTCGGCCAAGTCAGTTGGCATCTCGCTGCCCGAGAGCAAAATGACGCCTTCGTTTTCGTGCGCGATCCCGCGATCAGGCGGTCCCGGTCGGCGCGTTGTAACGCCGCTGTAAGTGGAAGTCCTTAGTCTCCGCAGTTACGCCGTGCTCGCACGCAAATTGAGATCTATGACGGACGTGTATCGATCCGTTAAGTTCGGAAGTGAATAGAGAACTTACGGCCAAGTTTTGCTTTATGAGATAAAAGTTGGTCCAGCGGAAGTTGGTGGAGGCGTGAGCGTGATCGAAAGTGGGGTAGTCGGCGGGATATCAGGTATGTCATGAAACTTTATGACCGAAGTTAGGAGGCATAAGATACTAACGAACTTGAGCAAGGCACGGCAGAAGTTGCGAGAGTAAAATTACATTCATTGGAAAGCGCCAATTTTCAACTGTATCGTAAAATTCCAGAATCGAGAGCCTGCATGATTTTGCGCAACAGTTAAAACGAGATTAATTTCTAATGGTTAAACTTGAATTTCTCTACATATTTCCATAAATATACCGCAATTAAGTTCTAAACATTAATAAATTGTACGGAGTGCAGCATCATCATTTGTCAAAAAATTATAGTTCTCCTCGCGATTTTTATTACTCTATTTATTCGCTTTTATCAGTATCTTACTGATGTAAGAATTAGTCAGTGAAAAAACAAAAAACATCTAGAATAATATATCAATAATCGGTGATCAAAGCTGAGGTCAAGTCATGATCGTCGTCGCGCGATAAAATGCCAATTGGCGGGTACCGCAGTTTAAGGGTTAATAAGCTTAATCGACACTCGATAAGAATCGCCTCAGCTAGGCCATTGGTGACCTAGCATAAGATTCAAGTATGTTACGAGATTTTTCAGAAGTCAATTATTGCTGAAAAAAATTCCGTTTTGTACATATACATATTTGCATTTACGTCACTTATAATTTTTGATAAATATAATATTATTTATATGCATTTATATACATATATATTATATTTAATATTTATTATGTATGTTAGCAATACGCATACGATATATTTAATTGGATCAGCAATATAAATGGTAGGAAAATAGAAAGACAAATAAAAAATTTATCAATTCGGCAAAAATCCAAAACAAACATAAAAGTTTTATA
The DNA here is from genome assembly GCA_011638315.1 of Tetramorium parvispinum. Classification (NCBI taxonomy): domain Eukaryota; kingdom Metazoa; phylum Arthropoda; class Insecta; order Hymenoptera; family Formicidae; genus Tetramorium; species Tetramorium parvispinum. Next base: position 10,988 of record VBVR01001318.1, on the reverse strand, counting down.
TTCTAATTGGAATAATCAAGAACTTCTCTACCCAGAAAAATTACCATTTTAATTATTATTCGAGTGGTGAGAAAATTCGGAACTCCGGGTGTATGCCCAACGACAGGTCCGTAATGAATCGTAATTAAATCGGGACGCGTGTGCGGATTTTAATCGCCTGATTACGTTCATAAATATCGAAATTAGCATATTTTCCGACAGCGAGAAAATCAGACGAATTTCATTTGAATATTTAGCGAGACGCGAATGACAAATCAGAAATTGGCCGACAGACGTGTATTAACATGTATATCTTCATAAAATTATTGCGATAGATGCAATAAAGCATGCGTATAACGAGGATTTATGAAGATAATTCAATTATATTACTGTTGTATTCTTGAGATTTTAGAAATCATTTTAGAATTATCGATTGCAATTAATTAATTGAACAACAATTTATAATAAATATAAAATGAAAGAAAGATGTATGCACATATAAAGTTATAATTATAACTTATTAACAATAGAAATTTCATTCTTTTTTGTTTTACACATTTTGTTAATCATTTTTCTTGTCGAATCTTTTTATAGAAAACATCTTTAAGTATTAATTTTTTTCACTATATTTTTGTTTTTCTTCCAATAATAAATTAAAATGTGCTCTCTTACAATGTTTTTGCGTTTGCTCATTCATAATTTTTCAACATTTTTTACTCATTTTCTGTTATATTTTTACATTGTGGAAAGTACTTAAACTGTCAAGAACATATCTCATCGTGAAAACGATATTAAATTATTGTACTTTGTCAACGGTATTTATGTCTATACATATGAGTCGGTTAAATTTTGCAAGACGGATATACTAAGAGAGAATTATTTATATACGGTTGAAGTATGAACGAGTTTCGAACAGTCGGCGAACACTTTGCAACCGCTGGCACGTGGCCCTAATTGCACCGTCACGCTCGAGCTCGAAAATGCTTTAATTAACATTTCCCGAGACAAATTACGCATAAACGTGCCGGTTCCACTCGCATATCCCGCATCGTCGTAAATAAATAATCATCCTTTGACGATCGCATACGATAAATCGATGAAACCTTTTTTTCGAAGTCTTTCGCTAAAGGATTTAATATTCGAGTTCAACGTATATACATATATATATATTTTTTTTCTTTAATTTAAAACAATCATAACTGAGAAAAGTAAATGTAGATTGATTTTTTTCAAAAGACTATTTCAAGAAATTGAGTAAATTGAATTGCTTTGTATTAAATCATTATCAATCTCATTACTAAATTTTTGTCTCGTTCAACTTATGAATAGACCTAGATTCTAATACGTCACATCTCTATTTAGCACCACACTTGTTAGTGCTAAATGCGGACGCCCAATTCCAAATTTTAATCGCCCGATACGAAGATTGCGTTCAGGGTCAACGTGAGATAAATAGCATTACCCGTTTTAACGTTAAACGTGTGACGAGAATACGTGCTGCAATCAAGCCAATTCGCGAATAATGTTACGGTAAAACACATCATAATTCATAACGCCAATCGCTGTAATTTCGATGTCACATTTTATATCTAGTAACTTAGATGAAAAAAAAATCGCAAATGCTGCAAGTTGGTTCTCCAAAAGTAAAGAAGAAAAAAGAGAAAAAGGAATTATTATTATTATTATATAACTGATTTTTTAGACATACTCGAATAATTATGTCACGAGAATTTGTCACAAATTATGTTATTATTAATAATATATTAATAATGTTAATTTATGTTATAATGTAATAGAAAATATATACTTAGGAAGGAAAACTTAATATTGTAAGCATCTCTCCCAAAAAATTAACAAATAAATTTATTATAAGAATTAAATTGATTATAAAAAATGAATACAGTTATAATATTTATTTTTTCTTTTTCTCTATTTTACCAAAAATACAGCTATACATAATGAATAAGCAAAAACGACAGAGTCATCACATGGAAAAATATTACTGTCTTTTTGGACACAGCTTAAAAAAGTTCCTCTATACTGCAGGGTCCACCCTTTCATTTATTATTATGCATCTGTTGAAAAATCAGTTTAACATCGTGCTAGAATATTAGCACGTTGACACACAATATCGCGCCTCTCACAATATTTACACTGTAGACCTAACGTTTTACTTGTGTACAGTCCAAAGTAGAACAAGATACAAACGTACGTTTTCTCGACACACATCTCGGATTCATCGCGCACACATCTTACACGCATTCGCGAATTGGCTCGTCCAGATTATCTCCTCGCATTTTGAATTTCCACTACAATTCCGCGAGCCTCGCTAATATTAAGTTTCTGGCTGATATTTTGAGATCCCGGCTAAATAATCATGTCGCGTGAAATTAAGCCGCAAGTCTGGTCGCGACTTCGCTTCGGGACGGATTACATCGCGTTTCGAAGCGACATGTGTTACAGTGCAATTCAGTACTAACAATAAAATGATATTGATAAAAATGTAACTTTATCGTTGTTAACCCGAATATATGTATAATTGTACGAATGAGTCAGTGTTCGACGAAGTCATTCTACCTCGCAGGTGAGGCTCTATCTCGCGAAATTGAGACGATGCCCGCGTCGACGACGCGGCTTGATGATATAAATACGCGGGAAGTGAAGAATGCGTTAAAAAATTGAAGACCCCGCGCGAGGGAAAAGCGGAGTACTTGGCGATGGAATCGTATTGATTGTCATGCCGACGTGAGGGAAAGTACGCCGGAGGAGAGCGCGGGAGGAAAAAGAAAATGTTAGCCGCGACGGATGCGGAGCAGGGCGCGAACAGCGGCGTGATAGTGTCGCAGCTCGCGAATTCGCACACCCCGCAGGATTTCACGGTCTCACGTCTGCTGTCCACGCCGACGCACTCCTTGGGTAAGGAATGTAAAAGATGTGTTTTTATATTACTGTAGAAAATGGCACGTTATTAAATTACCTAGTTAATTATTGTTAATTGTGTCCCCGTAACGAAGCTTGGATGACTCTCTTCAATGGGAGCTTTTTGGTGTCAACTTGCAATTAAGAAATTGAAAGTCATCGTTTCCTCTTGTTTTCCGTTGCTAATTATTCGAAAATAGCGCGGACACTCGATATTTTTACTTTGCAATTATTTTATTATAATTATAATTTTTTTGTGAAATTGTATATGTAGTATATCGTACTTACGATAAACTTAAATGGAATTTTATGGAATATGGAAAATGCCTGACTGGCATGAGAACGCTAACATCCATTGCGAATGATTTAATCGCGTCCCTTCGCATTTAATCCGCGGTTCACGACGCACTTGATTTCATCGAAATCGCGCATTTCCAGTCATGCTGCTCGCATTATGCCGCTTTGATGAATGCTCAAGTATAGTGGAGTCATTCAAAGAATGGCCGCGGCTGTTAGTCGAACCGCGCGCGCGTTCCCTTTTTTTTCCCTTTTTCTTTTTTTTTCGGAGCAGGCCGCCGGTATCGCGAGCGGCATCTTCGAGCCCGCACGTTTCGCTGTGCGATAGAGACCATCGAGAAAAATAATTTCACATTCTTCTCGCGGAGCAACATTTTTACGCGCGCGAAAAGTATGTAACGCTAAACGAGATTGACGTTCGTTCTCCGCGAACGGTATTTCTATTATGCCAAAAATAATGAGTTTCCGTCGATACTTTTCATCGAATCATGTAATAGTAAAATGTTAGAAACTGTTAAACTTTGAAGAAATTATACAATCATTCAACGTGCGCGTACAATAATAGAAATTATATACATATATATAATAATAGCATATTAAAGCGGGCTTTATTATAAACAAATATTTGAGAATGTCTAGTAGAAAAATATGCCACTTTGTCAGAAAAATTAATGAATAAAAGAATTTACAATTTCGAAAGCTAGCTTGATAACGAGATACACTAATAATTACCACGTTTCATAGACTGCAGCGAGAGTAGTTCTTCTGCTGCTGGGAATAGAAGACCCAGGAGAAGCAGGACGACCTTCTCGGCGCAACAGTTGGCCGCGTTGGAGCGGGTCTTTGAGAAGACGCACTATCCAGATGCCTTCGTCCGCGAGGAATTGGCGACCAGGGTATCCTTGTCAGAGGCCAGAGTGCAGGTAATGTAATCTGTTGCATGATCGTAATATGATAAACCGACAAATATAAAAATTATCTAGAAAAATATAACAAAAGTTTATCTAGAAATTTATAAGAAAATAATTGATTTTTTCCCCTTCTTCTCTTTATACTTATCATTTTATTTAATATATCTATTTTTTTTAATCTAATAAAAAATTATGACTTATCATTTTTTGTGTGTGTGTGTGTGTGTGTTCTATTTTACTTTACTTTAATATTTCTAATCTCTAATAATGCAGAGTAAGCCATATAACTTGTATACTTGAGACCTTTTAGATTATATATTTGATTATTACATAAATAAAAAAAGTATTATCGATGAACTGGTGCAAAACAATTAGAAAATTATTTCTTCGAATGCTCAATTCTTCCGATAAATATCTGATGCATTGTCAATTTCTTTTGGTGCGCAATTTAAATTAATAAATACCATAGTCTCATTCATTAAATCTAAATGTCTAATAAAAGTGAAAAGAGCTAATATCGCGGATTGTCTTGAAGAACATATACTCGAAATCCAGAAAACATTAGATAAGTAGATAAAAGATCAAACTGGGATACGCCGGGAGAGCATCATTCTCAATGATGTTCGATCTTGTTCTACCCTGCTCGAGAATGATGGAACGTGGCGGAACGATAAACCGCCGTCTCGAAATGTTCACCAACCGGCTAGCCAACCAACCGAGCAGCCGACCAGCCCACAGAACGAGCGGACCGCTCTTTGAAGCTGTCTTCTACTCGGTAACCGAGAAGACTAGCTGTCCGAGAAAGTATCACGACGGGCACATGTGTTAGGCTCTTGTACCGAACGTAACGCGTCGCCAGTAACACGAGGGAAAGAAAGATGAAGGAGAAGGAAGACGCGGGAGAGCGGGCGGTGGAAGGTGGAGGTCGCGGACAGCTAGGCAGAAAATCGGAGGAGACAGGTTGTCAGAGCAGAAAGAGAGAGAGATAGAGAGCTATGATTAGCCGGCGGCGGACGGCGGCGGACGGCGACGCGCGCTCCAGCATCTGCGCGCTCCAGCGTCGTGCGTCGAGCACGTGTTCGCCGTCGCCGTCGCCGTCGCCGTCGCCGTCGCCAGCGGTCCATGCCGCGTACACGCGTCTGTCTGCGTCGTCGGTACGCCTGCCAGGAGCCGTCACGCTGTCCCGTCTTCGGTCGGCGCGCCGCGTCCTTCCATCCCTCCGACCCCGCCGTCGGCGTCTACCCGTTCGAAGATGCGAGATTTTTGGAGCAACGCGAGACGAGGAGGAACGTCAATAGCGCGAGAGAGGATATCAAGTGTTTCACCGACGGTTCTTCGTTGGAAGAGGTGATTCTCCGACGGCGAGCGTGTTCTTCAAATCGAATTTATTTGTCTTGTGGCTTGGTCTTCCTCGAGTGATGTCGGATGAACGGCGTTTGTGATACAGTCGCATCTGTCAGATCCATTAGATTTTCGTTGAAGATATTCCTAAAAGGCGGCGTGGTCCTTTGAGTCGGATTTGTTTGAGTTAGACTCTAGACTTCAATTCGTAGAATTCATTTAAGAGACGAGCTCTTTTGAGAGATCGGAAGAAACTCGACGAAGCGCTAATCAGTGGAGCTAAATTAATAAATATACCTACATGTTAAATGATTAAAATTAAGCTCTACAAATGAGTAAACTACCGTCCCAAAGAGACATTGAAGCGTGACTTTGACTTAAGAAGAATTTGCCGGGTTGATCCAATTTTCTGGATCAATAAATTGAATTTATTTATTATAAATTTACTTTAATACGCATTAGATACGTTTTCAATAATAATTACTCAATCCTAGAATTTATTCTTAAAAAATTATTTTTTTTATTGTCGCGCCAATATCTCGAAATTATTATTTTTTTATTGTCGCCAATATCATTCATAGAAATAAAATCACAATATTACTGTAGAAATTCTTTAATCCTTTTTTATTATAAAATTATTACTCATCTTCGCTAAAAATAACAGAGATCCTAATTCCTCCTTTTATTGTTTATTCTCAATTCTGCACAAAAAAATCATTTTATTCGCACGCGGAGAGTTCGTTCTTTCATTTCCCACTCCTGTCAGTTCCAAAGGACTTCATCTTTAAGATTCGACGGAGATAAGAGCACCGCCAGCAAAAGTACTATGTCGTTTCTCCTGCACAGGTGTGGTTCCAGAACAGGCGGGCGAAGTTCCGACGGAACGAGCGGAGCTCGGCGATGAGCCGGGGCGTCTCCGCGGGCAGGGAGATGGAGGCCGCGCTACCGCTGCGTCCTATCAGGGTGTCGCATCCTCCGCAGCACCCGGCGGAGAGCAACGCGGAATCGTCGCAGGGCGCGGCCGCTACCACCCAGGTGACAGCGCAGTATTCTTACGGCGACTATTGGCGAACGACGCCGCAGCATTACGCGGTGCAAACCGCCGCAACCGCCGGCTGCCACGGTTTCGCCGCGAACGGCGGCCTGGCAAACGTAGGTCTGCCGCCGTATCATCATCATCAGGCCGACATCCACCACGGCACCCTCGACGGCACCGCCGTGAATGGTCTGAGCGCCCTGAGGCTACGGGCACATCCTTACGGCTCGACGTATCCAGCAATGCACGCGAGTATGTGACACTGTCCTCGGAAATCGAATCTCCGAGAACGCTAAAATGTAATTTAGATCGAAGGAACTTAAGCTTCTGAGATCAGATTTACTTAAATCAGGAAAAAAAAAGATATTTTCATCCAAAGTAAATAAAAAAATAATCTCCTGTAGGACACGTGCGCGACAAGAAACTGTTTCGTAGGAATTATTTCTAGATTCTCCGCGGTTCTCTCGGCAACTGACCAGCAATAGTGTCCATTTATAAATTCGCGCGTCGTAGACTGGAATACTTATTACGGTTTTATTAATGACTTTCTTTTTTCGCGGAACCGACCGTTCGAATTGCTCCAATACCATTCTGGAGATGCAACGTGACGCAAACGCGTGTAGGATCATTTATCGGGATCTTTATAAAATTGATCAGAAATCTCGCTCGAATCGTCCAAACCAAAGATAAGCTTGACTGTTAAGAATAAAATTGAGATCGTAGTCGATTCAAGATGATCTCGCGCAGCATCCAAGGGACTATGTGCAAAAAGGGTTTTACGAATTATCGCTGCAAACGTCCAACATTGATCGTGTGCCTTATAATCAACGATAATGATTAGATTAGGTTTAAGCTGTAAGTTCTGAACACACAGGGTAACAAGTAAATAAGTCATAGCGCTTCTTTTTCCCGTCGATAGAATAGCATATTAAGTTATATGAGGAAGTGTATTAGAACATCGCAATATTTTAAGTACAGAATATACAGAAAACGGCATTCTACACGAAATTATGGCCTTATACATATATATGTAGATGGTATAGATAAAGACAACATCGTGTGCAATAAAAACATTGAGATCGGAGAACGTCTTTTCGGGGTATCGTTTTTTCATATATACATATATAATCAGAAAAGTCCACAACATATAGATATATATAACAAATACATGTATATATGTACACATATCGAAATATATATTGGCACAGGATTAGAATATAGTCAACCGACGTACATATTGATCGTATCCATATCTTGTAACTCACTCTTAAAATTACTCTCAACCCTCAGCAGGTACCATGGAGTTTCTATTTAATCTCGTGTAAAAGTTAAAGAAAACGTATTAATAATGCAAGATCTTACATTCATACTAAAATGATATGATTAAAATTCTTATGACATGATGATATGACTAAAATTCTTTTCTTTATTAATTCTCCTTATAGATTTTTTTTTAATTTAGATAATATTTTACATGAAGTAACTTAAACTTAAAATTGACAGTTTAAAAAAAGTGTATAATTGCCTGCCGAGGGTTAAATATGTCAACATTTACGTCAATCATTTTGGACCATAATGATATTATAATTTAACAAGACAAACATTCAAAAAACATCAAAAGGATACTTACAAGGTATCCAAAATGTTATAGCGTCTAAAAAGTATCTGACGCCGACTTTACAATGTTTTTCCTGACTTGCATTGCCTTGATAAGTATATCAATAACCTTGGAAAATTTCATCAATTATAAAATTTAAGATTTCCATTTTCATACATTCAAGGTCGATTGCTATGATATTTCCAATATATTTACTCTGTGCCTACTATACCGTTACTTGAACGTTCTGCACAACATTGCTCCAGTCGAGTTTGGACGGCACCAGATAAAAAGCCGGTGCGATCTTACTTCCACAGGGGCACTGACTGCCAGCGATCCAGCTGTACGAACCGAGTTTCGTGTTACATTTAGGGCAATTCAATTTTCCCTCAACTTTATGTGTAATATCGGGCATCCAGGCCATCGGTTCTACAAAATAGATCTTATCGCAGAGCTCAGCTCGCGCCGACTCATCTCTCCTTTGTATCAATTTATCACAGTTCTCGCCGTCTTTCGAACCGCTTTTGACACTGATATGCCTCCAGATTTGTTTCTCACGTGGTGCATGAGGTAAAATATTACTAGCGCTCGCCACGATGCGTCGGCACTTCTTACAGCGGTAAACCGATGGCTCGGGACGTACGGTAGTCAGCGCGGGATCTGGCTTCACCAGATCGACGCAGCTCTGGGGAAGAATGCGAGCTTTACGCACCTTGTCGGCGGCGATCTGCAATCGATACATCTTGAACTGCACATTGGTACTGTCGACGCCGTAGTCCATCTCCTCGTAGAGCCGCAACTGCGCCACGAAGCCGGGGTTCGGCGCGACGAAGCGACGCTTCGACTTCACCACTTGGAGCGCATCCGCGAAGCTCCACTCGTGCTTCTTCATGGTGTACGCGATCACCACGGTAGCGGATCGCGATACGCCGAAGTAACAATGCACCAGTACCCTGCCGTCGGAGTCGATGGCACGATCGATGAATTCGTAAGAGTCTTCAAAGTGCGTTAGTAGATCTTCTCGTGGCATATCCGTCACTTGAATATACTTTATGATTAAATTCGGGAGACGTTCCTGGATCTTTCTTGGCAACGGGCAAGAATCTATTGTTAGTATATGAGTTATTCCAGCTTCCTTCAGCCAGTCGACGTCTGTGGCAGCCGTGAGATTACCCAGGAACAAACCCGGCTCGATCTCATCAAAGCTGCATGGGCCAGCATCGAAATCTTCTCTTGTTAACTTACTCGCATCTTCCTGCGCCATATTCAGCACTCTGCAATCATGAGCGAAGCTGCGGAGGGTATTTCTAAACCTAGTCTTACAATTAGGATTGCTATCTATTTCATTATTTATTATTTGCATTACTAAATAAATTACTGAATATTCAAAATAGATGGCAGATCAAATTATGACACATTCCATATTGATAAATAATATTTACAACATTTAATGACTGATATAGAAACATAGAGTAGGAATTTGAAAAATAGAAGTATATATTTCAATTCTAATGGCACTTGTTGTAATACTCATTCTATATTTACATTAAGCATAATCCTTATAAAGCAACATACATATAATGTTAAATATATTACTAAAAATATTAACAGGATAAAACTTAACTAAATCACTAAAACTAAATGTTCGTTCAGTAAGTAAAATAGCAATATATTATCCAGACAACATGCATACTCAAAGAAAACGTCTCTTTTATGACATCTTTAAGATAATACTAAAAAACACCTTAAAAATAAGAAAACTTTCTTGACAACTTTGTAAAAAATCTTAGCAATTTTAAAACATAATATTATCTGTTTGCGAGCAGTTTGCGAGCAGGTTCGGACAGACTATTATATTAGATCAAATGCATCTGCATTAAATTCATGTTTTGCTAGCAGATACCAGCAGACACTCTGTAGATTCTGTCATTTTGCAATCATTTACTTAATATGGGATATCATTTCTATCAATCTGTTGTCACAATATGCCAACAGATTCTGTCATATTTCTGCTTGCGTTCTACTGGCAAGATTTGTAGCAGAATGCTTTGCAAAATCTGTCTTCGACAGCTTTGACTATCGGAAATATTAAAATTTGACTATAAACAACGTTAAACGTATGAGGGCTACAGGGACAAGTGCATAATAATTGGCTGTCGCGACAGACAAGGAGGCACAAAATTAACGGTAGAAAGTATAAAATGAACTTGCCTGGACAAAGAAAAGGTTATCCTTGTCGACAAATATATACAACACAGTATTAACGGCGAATCTACTTTGGAGAGACATGCCTTACATCGTTTGACTTGCAACTCACTTGATGCTCGCGATTTCGACTCAAGTGTCTTGGACAACGACAAAACAACACGCGCGCGATTTCCACCTGCTGCAGTCCGACGGGACTCCTCGAGAAGGGACGGTTTTCGATCAGATCATCTTCGGGAACCTTCGAACCTACGTGACGAGCCGATGACACGTAATCGCGGAACATCACCGCTATCTAACATTATTGTCATCGAAAATGTAAAATAACAATTTTCAGAATCAGCTGTGCTTCTCGCGCCACGTCCTCGTCACGCCATTCAGTGCGTTCAGACTTTCGGAGTGTTCGAAAATAGATTTGCCGGCAAAGAAGTCAAGTTGGCAGTACTGAGTCGTTATTGCTGCGTTCAGAGAGAAGCCTGAGAGACGACACGGCCCGGTTTTAGGTGCGACGCGAACGCACGACGCCCTCTGCTTTTTTTGGAAAAATCGTGCACATGAATTTACGTAGCCACGATCCACGTTTGGATCGAAGGGTAACGCGACGGTGCACACGTCTGGTTCTGTTCTAGGCTATATTTCAATAAGAGCGAACGAGACAGTACATACGTGCTAGTGCTATTATTGTTTTTATTTCCGTTTATAT
>VBVR01001317.1:0-31821 GCA_011638315.1 Tetramorium parvispinum | reverse complement strand
GGAGAGGTTGCAGCTTTCCTTAATTTATTGATATAATCAGCTCAGCTTTGTTAAACACGCATAATAAGGCTGCCAGGGGTGGCGTGAATAATCCGGCGACGCCCGATGAAAGTAATCTTAATTGGTCTACGAACGCGCGCGCGTCACGCGGAGCCGCGGAGCTACGTCTAAGCTACGGCGAGGATTCGCGGAGAGACAACGGGGCGACGGAGAGAGAGCTTTGCTTTTAACTTGAATTAAACACCACGCCAATTACGCTCGGTTTGCGCTAACGATACCCGGCGCCGCGTCGCGCCGTTTGCATCGGATGGATTTGGAGTACGCGATTTTCCGCATCGCGGAGCCCGCCACTCGATTTCGTAATGCAAGCGGTAAACTTGCACTGCGAAGGCGAGGCGTGTTGTCGCTAGGACAATCTATTATCGCCGTTGCACTATTATGTAATCTGATGTGTGCACTGACATATATATAAAACATATTTTTAATATTTGAAAAAACTTACCGTGAAATTATCGCGTTATTGCAGTTGTAAATAATGTTCTCATTATCACGTTACTGTAATAAAAGACCTTACGTCACATTATTATATTAATTAATAATCGTTAATTTATTGTTTGTGCCCCTAAGAGTATCCCCAATATCGAAACTATGAACTCTTAATTTATGTCGCAGAACATTGCGGATGATATCAGTGCGTCTACGTTTATCATGGCGAAACAAAATTATTAGATAGTATCGTAAAGGCGATTTATGGCTTTTCAGGCAAGAGACCGAAACTCGCCGGATATTGCTCGACGGTGCAGGACAAACGATGCGGGTAACGACGCGACGAGCCAAAAACCGAAATAACGGACGGGCTTGTCGAAGTGCGAGGTGATGCGGAGCATCGAAACATCAATCTCGCCAACTTTTTCGGGGACTCGGCTCCGCGATGATGCGCGGTGACAGGCCGCAGAGGTGTAGGAAACGATCGCAGACAGCGAATGCGTCGGGGCGCGACGCCGGCGGCACCATCGAGGGTACACGTGGGACGAGGTGGAGGTAATCACTTGGTGATGTAGTTCCTGCGAAGAGCGGTGGAGAGGGCCGCGACGAGAGTGGGTAAGCGGGCGGAAGGGCCGACGGGGGTTGAAACGGTATACGGTCTGCATAGCGGTGCACACGACCACCGATATACACAGTGCCGCACCGAGTGCGAGTATTAGAGCGATTGACTGCCGGACGTAACCCGTACGTGCCGGCCGGTAACACGTGTAACATACTGCCGCCATGTATCTCCCTCTACCGTTCACGTGTTTATGTGGAATCGGGGTCGGTCGCCATCGCGGCGCGTTCACACATCCCGAAAGACGAGTCGCATTTTTGCCCTTCACAAATCGCCATCGCGCGTATTGCAGCCGGGGGCGAAAGTGAAATTATACTTTCGTATGGCTCGTTATCTCGCTGACATATGTATATTATTTTAATTGTTATCCAGAAATTTTATAAAACTGTAAATTCTTAACAAATACTGATAATAATCTCCTTAGGTCCAGCCATTTGATGCGATCTATCTTCGTTTCTGTAATACTTATATTTTTAAACACTTAAAATTATTTAATTATTAAAATATTTTGACTGCTGGATAGTAGAATTTTTTATTCGAAATAGTACTGCACGTATTATATTTTCTCAGGGACAATAATGTAATGACAATCTGCGTGGCTTATCGATAATTTAAAGCTCAGATAATAAAGTGTCAGGCCATTAAAAAGTAACTACCCCGAAACATGGCGCGCGCGGTCACATTTTTCGCAATGGAAATCGCTCGCAGACAGCCAAAGCGAGCGAAACAACGAATCAACCCGCGCGACCTCCGCGAAATCGCGCGCGTTACGAAACAAAGCTCGCTCGATCATGAAATACTGCTCGTGCCCCGGTCGCGTCCGGAGCGCACGATGACGAAGGGAGGGGGAGGGAGGAAGGCAGAGGGAGACGGGGTAGTTTAACGTAGGTAGGTAGGTGGTTTATAGTGATGCGACAAAAATGTAAATGCGATATCGTCCAGGATTCTGCGGTATAAATCTCGCGTTAATGTGTGGGGCGAACGACGTGGCGCTGACTACAGAAACGAGTCAGAGAGAAAGAGAGTGTGGAGGCAACGTGGTAAAAAGTGAAAGAGAGAAAGGGAGAGATAACCGGCGAGCCGACGCGAGATGGAGGAGAGAAGGGACGTGAGAGAAAGAGAGAGAGAGAGAGATTCCGTCGTAGCGTTCATTAGGAATCCCTCTGTCTCCCTCAGCGCCACCCTCGTGTACCGAATCAGAGCGGTGGCGGGAACGAGACGACTAGCGAGAACGACAGGAAAGGAGAGTGAGAGAGAGAGAGAGAGAGCGAAAAGAGCACGGTGACAGAGTGAGAAGGAGAGGGTGGAAGAGCGAGGGTGCCGCGATAGATCACGCGGGCGGCAGCGCTCCTTCGAAAAACATCCATAAAACGCAGTAGGGCGGACTCAGCGACAATAAACTCTACATATAAATCTTGTCCTCTGACGCCGTGATACGCTGATGGCGAGCACGATAATCTCCGAGAATGCGGGTCCCTCTTCTTCCCCCTTCTCCTGTTCCTTCTTCTTCTCCTTCTTCTTTCTCCTTTCTATTCCCTGTCCACTCTTTGCTCCCTCGCAGCGCCACCGACCGCTCCGCGCAGTCTTTCACCTCGGACGTTTCTTCGTCGCGTACGCACCACCGGTACGGTGGATTGCATTTGCATTGCCAAGAGGGTAGTCGGGGGGGTCTATGCGGCTCGGGTCCATGCGTGCCACGGCATTCCGACGATAACGAGAAACTCGTATCGAAAATGCGCAGAAAGCCGCGAGAGACGCGAGAATTACCAAGCAGACGAAATTATGCGGTTAATTGTTGAACGTTCGCCGCAGTTCAAGATCATGCGAGTCGTACGCCACGACCGTGAGAAGAACAAAAGGGATGCGATTAATCTCGTTTCGCCGCGCGGAGTCGAAATCGAAGTCGTTTAGGCCGAAGAAGCGTGGCTCCGTTACCCCGTGGATGTAGCCTGGAATTAAAGTCTCAGCCCCGACCGCCCTTCTCTATCGTTCCCTTCTCCCCGCCGTCACCTTCGCCGCCGCCGCCGCCGCCGCCGATCCACGGCATCCCTTCGCCTCTACGCCACGTCTCGCCGTATCTTCGACCGTAATTCACAGCCCCGTGCCTGCTTGCCGCTCCCTAAATGCTTCTAACTCCTATTCCTTCGGCGGGATCGAACAATGGCGCGTGAAATTTCAACTTTGAGCCTGCTCCCTCGCCCTTCTCGCCACCTGGCCCCAGCCGCCCGGGGGCCGCCCCCTCTTACTGCAGGCAGTCGCGCGATCTCTCGCTCGCGTAATTTAATTATTCACTCGAGAGCCGAACTCGGCGGATCTTGGCCGACTACCATTCGTTCGCCGGCTTTTCTTGCGTTCTCCGGCGGCGTTAACTCGTCTGCAGGATCCCGATCCCGCGCGCGCGTTCACCATCTCTCGCGAGCCGGTCAGGGGGAGCAGAAGGAGAGAAGGAAGACGGGGAGGTAAGGGATACCGAAAAAGTGTACGGAGAAACGAGCCAGACACTTCCCTCCCTGTGTCTGATATCTTCTCTCTCCCGGCACCGCGTCACGTAAATCTTCCTTGCCGCACGGCGCGCTGCTGCTGTTTAGTTGCAAGAACGATTCCTCCGCCAACGCCAGAAACAGATAAACCGACGAGCGTTGCACGAAATGAATCATTACTTTTTATCGGCGCGGGCGAAGCGTTGTTATACCGACGGTAATTAGCAAGCTCGCTCGGGCGCGAGCAGTGACGCTGAAATTCGCGTCGCGAACTCGCTGGGAGACACTCCTACAATTTTATGGGAAAAGAATGTGACGAGGGTAGTCCGGGAGATATCACCCGGAGAGAGAGACACGAGGCGGCGAGTCGTGAAGGGGAGTCCCGCAAATATCTTTTACATTGGCTACTTTCCATAGAAACGTTGTAAATTCACCAACTTTGGCAACTCCCTCCAGTGGAATTTTAGATCGTGTTAACGATCGAACTTGCGTGCCTTTATTACTCAGACATTCGACATACGACTTCGGCGAGAGAGTTCGCAGGGGGGAGGGGAGGGGAGGATTAAGCCACTCTGAGTCAGACGTCCAGTCAGAATTTCATTGTAGCAGTTTCATCTATGAATTTTATTCTCGACAGTTTCGATTGAATACTTTCGATGCATCGCCGATTTGTTGAATACTTGTTAAAACTTATTAATTGCAAATCCATAATTAACTTTTCGACACGTCAAATTAAATGTTGTCAATAAAAAGTAGCGATATTTCGACATTAATACAAGAAACACATGAATTATATTAAATAAAGGAAAATTTTTATTCCCTGTCTCCTCCGTATATTTATAAATATCCCTTCAATGTAAAGACAATCTGTAAAATTGTCTTCCGACACGGTGCACAGGCACCGCCGTTTCCGCACGCGACGTATTAATCTCGCGTCGACTGCCGTCGTTTTGAGATCCCGTCGATAATCGACTCGGCGTCGGCGGTTAAGACAAGATGGATTTGTCACGCATCGCTGTCGTTTAGTCGATAAAGTGACGAGAGTCAGCCGGCGGTACAAGGTGCTAACTAGACAGAGCGGCACTCAATTATTACCGTCAGACCTCGTGTAGTTTAACTCATCCACCCCATTCCGGCGAGCCCTCCTCCCCACCTGCCCTCAACTAAACACTTTACGAGCAGCTTGCCTACACGTCGCGCGCGATCAGTGTCGTCCTTGCAACGCCTCTTATCGAAAATGGCAGCCCGTTAACGGCGTACACGTAGTCAGGTATCTCGCGCTCTCTCGCGCGCCCGCGTGTGCATAGGTGCCCGACTAAGGCATCGCTTCCACGACGCGTCGTCGCGAGGATATGGTATCGACCATAGACGACGGAATGGCGATTAACACGCGAAATGCGCCGATGACTCGCCCCGAAGAACATCGCCGGCTGCCAATTCTGCTTGACCAATGGAAGAAGAGGACACGGATAAGGGAATGACTAACTCCAGCGCGTATATTAAATTATTATAATTACGCGACACGTGATAGCAAATGGATTTCTCATTTAAAATATGAAAAGTCTATATTTCTCGCGTGTGCTTTAACGATGAAATGATGAAACTGGTATCAGTAATAATATACGTAACGTAAACGAATGTCTTTTTTTCTCTCTCTGTTACATTATTGTAATTTATCCGAGAAACGAGATAGAAAAAGAAAAAGAAGAATTTTAATGTTAATTCAATTAATTTTATTTTCCATGTGTTATGAATGGAAGCATAACTACAAGATTGCGCGTCCGTGGGCGTTCTATTGCCGTCGAAGGAAATTCTTGAACGAGGAAACTGTAAGAATCTGTCGAACTACTTGGTAGTCATTCTCTTCGGCTGTATATCCCATTCTTCCCTCGGCAAGCACGCGCAGGGACACGAATGTATCTCGGGCATTTCTCGCGCGGTAGGTGGCACAATGCGAAACAAATTTGTTGCCAGCACGCCGGATGATGTAACACCGCGAAGATTTCTCTAAGGAATTCGCAGCAATGCTTGCATTCGTCGATTCGTGTATGGGGAGAGGAGAAGTCTCTCCATACTGGCGGAAGTCTCCCGATACGCGCCGTTCATCGCGGGATCATGCAAGGAAAATTGGATGTGGAACTCCCGTCGAGATCGGTTCGAACCTTCCTCCGGAATTTCATCGACTATACAGGAAGATCCCCGTAACTCATGCTTTTTATCGGAAGTTTAACTCGATAAGCTAATGGAAACTCTGTCGGTGCTTCAGAAAATATAACGAATAACAGATCGAGAATGCAGAGGCGTGATCTAAACGTCCATCTTTCTCTTTCTTCAGTCTTAGAAACTTTATATCATTTTTTTAGGCTACGTTGATAAATGAAGTACAATATAATTCGCTATAAAATAGTTTTGCAATTTTAATGGCTTTAGCGGAGTAATTTTAACGATGAAAGATACTAGAATCTTTCAGTTATAGATATTTCAGTAATAATTTTTAATTTTTTGTACAAGATGGATAAAAAATGATCATTCATGGATAAATGTGGACAATTAAATGCCACATCAATTTTATAAAAATTCTCATTTTGGAATACCAATTCATAGACTCTCAGTAAGAAGAATCCAAAGCAACGCAAAAAGTATATAAAATATATTCATATAGATTGTACTTAAAATTTAGATAGTTCCAGATAGATTCTTTGTAATAATCTCATACATTTCTGCGAGATTATGTTTAATAACATGTTAATATCCGTTGATAATTCGCGCGAGAAGCTTGGTACGTGCGCACAAATACGAGCTATTCCAGATTCGCGATATTTACGGCGGAAATCCTTTTACCCTGCACCATTCTCTATACATTTAAATTTAATCCCTTCTGAAATTTAATTCTTCGAAAACACGCGCGCAACGTACATTCTGTTACGCCTCTTCGCTCGGTGGCAATTACCGCCAGCCGTGCTTTTGGTCCTACGACGTACGTTGCCGGTTGCCTCGAGACAACGAGACAATCAATAAACAACACGTGTAGATAACAATCGTGGGATAGAGACCCTCTATTTTCCGGGATGGCCACTGTAATTGCCGTACGTGTTTCGGCGAGCTTCACTTCGTCCATGCTTTCCAGTCCGCGCGAGAGCGGATATGCGGAAAGCGTATGCGAATATCTCGAATTAGCAATTTTTCTGCCAAAGGGGCACTTCAAATACTATTGTTATATTTAATCGATATATATGAATATTAAAATATAATATATTATTATTGTTATTAATCTACGTAACAATTTTTTCTAATCCACAATAAAATATTTATCCTACACATAGTTATTTTATTATTTCAACCAACATAAAATTGAACCATAAAAATATATAGAGGTAAGTTATGAAAGACTAAAATTGATACGGATAAAATTAAAGATAATTTGTCACTCACCAATGCAACGCGCAGCAGCAGAATCGGTGCTTACCTTAATCTGCAACATACAAATATGTTAAATTAGTATCTAAAATAATCAATATTTCAACAATTGTTACAGGTAAGAAATAATTATAAACAAGTTTCTGTGAAGAAACATTTCATAGGTGATTGGATAAGTGTGAACGAACCAAAACGGCGTTTTTCTTTCTCGATAAATTCACTTCTAGAATTCTAATAAAAACAATAGCGAGCCGCTATAAAATAACGGGCCTCCTTCGGGCAAAGAAACAACGTGTATTGCCAGTGACAGTATTCTGGCTGTTCGTGGAACACCGAGGAACGTGCACGCGTTCTCTACGACGAGGGTAAGAGATTTCTTCCCCAATGGGGATCGGGGGCGGGGAGGGGGAGGGAAGGGATAGGTCGGGACGGAGGGAACAAGAGCGAAGCCCGAGAATAAAGAGTGCGCGGATTAAGAATGCTTCCTCGGAGACGAGTTATAGTCGCTTCCTTCCCGTAGTTGGAATTAATCGGCCATTCCGGAGGCGATGCATTAACAGAGACAGAGGGCGCGCTACCTTTCTCCGCCCGACCCTCGTCGCCGCCACCCTTCTGGGAGTCGAATGACTCCTTTTATTCCGGGCTCATTCACTTCGATACCCGCGATCGTTGACAATAAAACTTCCATCCTGGCGTACGGGTGCTTCGATTGTCGAAGAGGTTTGCTGAGTCGTTATTTATTCATCGACACGCTCGGCTTGTAACGCTCGCTACGTATATACCGGTACCCAGGGATTAAATCTAAATTCACGTGGACGCCATCGACGTCTCAACTAGCAAAATTGAAGTTTCGAAAGACTGCGCTGATTCCATATCGGGTAATGTAATCGATAAGCCAAATGCTCCTCATTTCAGCGAGAAGTCATATTTCCACTTACCATGCTTAAAATTAATTTATATTATTATTCATATAATTATATTACAAATTTCTAAGTATTACAATGCTTGTGTGCAGTAAATTTTGAAGTAATTATATGAAGCTGTATAATCCATATGCTATTCAAATACATAGTGTTATATACGTCGGTAAATCGAGAAATCAGAAATAAAACATTGATGTGTTAGTAAAATGTGGGACAAGTCATGTATATATCATTCGATTAAGGGGCAGGTTTTAATATATTAACACGTATTCCAAACTTATATTTAAGAACTCGTTTTCCATATACTCCATTATGTATGATCATCGAATTTAAAGAATAGAATAGAATTTAAAAAATACCTTTGCACAAGCCCGACTTACGAGAGTTCTTCAGGTTAATATCAAAAGAATATAAAAGCGTAGGACGCGTCCGCCCGTTAAAGTTCACTAAGGAAGAGCGGATTGCTAGAGGATGTCGAGGTATGCAATACGAAATTTTGATACGTGCTGCGCATTCCGCCTCTATCTCATACGCCCTCATTGCGCCGACAAAATCGCATAAACGCGTGCTGTCTGTAGGCGGTTAGCGTAGAGACGCCGTCCGCAGCAGGGTGGCGGGAAGAGAGAGAGCGTATCGCATGCAAATATACCGGGGAAACCTCGAAACTTAGCGCCGGCTAATTACAATCTTGACTTCACCCCTGAGCTTCATAACGGGTTACGGCGCCCGCCATGCCTGCCTTACCAACTTTTTGGCTTATTGTCCTTACGTACTGGCCACGAGGGATACCTAATCCACTCGCACCTCCCCGAGTACACACCCGGCGAAGGCCGCGATCCTAAACCAGCGACTTTTGTTCGGTAGCTACTTTCCGCCTCGTGTATAATTCGTAATTCGCACGACGAGACCTCTTTCTTTCTTTCTCTCTCTCTCTCTCTCTCTCTCTCTCTCTCTCTCTTCCCTTCGTTAATCCCGCTCCGGCAACAAAGCGAAATTTGCTGTAGATTCCTGACTAATTTTAAATTCGCCGCTATCTTACAACCCGCCTCGAAGGAAAAGTGACTTTATGACTTTTGTCTACGAAAACCTTTTTTAATTCGACTTAATAAATACTGAGAAAAAGCGACTGTATTAAAAAATTGCGATTTGATTACAAATCCGGTTTTGTTATCAGCAAAGCTTCAATTTAATCTTTAATTACATGCACATGAGATTTAAGATAAACAATTTTATTTGCATTTAGTTTTACGTAAGTTATTAGATCTAAATATCTCTTCGATATAAATGAAATTACAGTCGTTATTTCGACTTTCTCGAAAAGAATTCACGTTATTCCGCGAAAGACAGTGACGTTCTTGGTCGAGTCGGATTCGGGGCTTTCGCGAAATCCATGGAAGAAGTTTCTACGGTGGCGCTTGCGCGACTTCGAGTAGCTTCTGTCCAAGAGAAGACGAGACAGGAGGCTGACGGAACAGGCGGTCCACTTAAAATCGATACCGGAGTGCAGCCGTCTCCGTGGGGTGCAATTCCCATGCAAATGAATTGCACCGACACTGGCTCTGCGCAGCGAGAGGGATTGATTTTTCCAAAGTCTCGTGGCACTGCGTCGTGAACCCTGTCCGGTAAATAAGATTTCGCTAGACCAGAAAGACATGTATTTCGTGTCACAGAGATGACCGAAATCATGAAATAATTAGTTTCTAATTCTTAATGCAAGAAATTTTGTATGACAAAATCTGAAAGTATAATAGTAACAAAATTAATCAAAATTTATATTATTTATATTCAGATATTACAAAATAATACTAATAATTCTAAATTTCTAAAAATACTTAACTAAAACTTTTAAAAATAATTAACCGTTTGAGCGGAAAAACATAATTTTTTACAATTGTATTATTCAATAATTAAAATTTTTAAAAATAGCAATTCGTCAATTAATGAGTAAATTTTATTTTGTTAAAACATTCACAAAATAAAATTTACTCTTTAATCGACATTTTTTAATTTTCGGACTTCTTTTTTAACATTTCTCGAAATTAATGTGGTTCACGAAAAACGTATATAAGATTATTTGCAAAATTAATGAATTAGTTAATTGGATATACATTTATTAACGGATACGTAGAAACATTTTAGAATAAACGAGCGGAAAAAATGCAGAATTAATTTTATATTAGATCATAGTAGTGAACCGTTAGAAGAGAGTGCGCTGCCCAATTAAGTATCGCTCATCATCATAATACAACAATATATTTTTAATGTGAAGTAATTTTTTGAAGAAGTCTACTTATAAAATGTGGCTCTAGAAAGCCTATGATTTCTAGTATAAGCAAACGTGTTAGATTGTTTTACAAAGCCATGACATCGGATAATAACGAAATTCTTCCTTCTTTTTTCCATGTAGATTAAAGTTTCTCAGTATACACTGTTATTAAAATAGATTAACTCAGGCGTAAAATGTATCAACTGAAATTCGTTAAATACGGACATGCCGAAACACAAAGCAATCTGTATAGCGTATCAACAACGATTATTTAATGGATAAATAGTACAAGGCGTCAGTAATAATTAACCACCGTATCACGAGCGGCCCGTACGTGTGCATAAGCGTCACACGTGGGCACATGTTTACGCGGATTCACTGCACGACGAGGGTCGCTTATGGTGTCCGCCGCGTCGTTTCGCACCTCTCGGCGCATCAAGAGGGAAGAGAGGCGGATCGCCATTATTATTCCGAGTGATGATTATACGCGCAACCACGGCTGTACTAATTATCCGGGTCATGATGGATCGCTTCCGTACGGAAGGCATGCACCCGAACAATACTTAGTTATTTCCATTAAGGGTCCGATGCGGAGATCGTAACACCGACGCGTAACAATAATTAATCACTCGCGTATTAGCGGCCAAGGTTCGTTTAAGCCGGGACAAGCGTTTCGAGATTAGGTGAGCGCAACCGACGCCTGCCTCGGAACTGGACTTCCGGCACTCGACACTTGGCTGCCGCGCGATTACTCGGGCTTTTCAGGGAAAAGAGTAGAAAACCTTCGCGCGGCCGATGTCTCCCGAGCATGCACGCGATATGAACATGCCACCTCTCACCGGATGCAGATTAAAAATTAACCTTTGACCGTATCGTTGATTTTATTTCGTTAATTATGTCTCGTTTAGTCTTTGAACCATGCTAGTATTTCCAAATTTTCATTTTGAAGTAAATTTATTTAAAATGATAAATTGGTCTTGAAAAGACATATAACGTATTTGCAAAAATATGTAATGCAGAACGAGAGCACTGTGTGCGTGTGTGTAGTGAATGATTATGTAATCATTGCAAAGCGCGGCAGAAAGTAAAGTAATGCAGTCTCTATAATTTGCTGTGTAATGCCCGTGTAATGCGTAATAAAATTTTGATTTACAGAGAACAACGAAAAATCTATATTCTTTAATCGAGTTTGCCGTACCGGGTACTCTTAAAAAATACACGCAATAGAAAATATGAACCTTTCGCGAAATGGTTTGCGAGCGGGACATAATATAATTCCATTATGTAATTTCGCATGTTGCATTATTCCTACCGCATGCACGATGTTAACTGAATGTTCCGTGTCAATGTGTTTACAATGCCCGCGGCTATAGTTACAATGTAAATGCTCTGTCCAGAATGTATACTGTTTCGCGATTCACATTCGAGAACATCTCACTGAGCGAACGCACCCTTCCAACCGAATCACGTTTGCTGTTAATTACTGCATTTATAGCGAATGCGTAATTTATATTATAGCACGTGTTCGATAAATCTTCAGGTGTTTGGCGTCACCTTGTATTATGCTAAAACCCAATGCCCGTGGCGTAAAAAAAATAAGTGGCCGTCCGATCTTAATAACGAAACGCGTGTGGCAATTAACTGACCGAGATAAGATAGGACTGTTGCGAAGCGAAAACTCGAATAAAAGTCTGAGCATATTACCAGTTCGGCTTGCATGGTCCGAATGCATTTAGCCTTTAGCTGCTAGGAATCTTGTACTTGCATTTGCTAATACGATCCATTTAGTTAGACTGCCGAATAAAAGCAACGTTATTTGTGTGAAATAAAATAGATTCTGTTCCTCTTAAAGGAATTCTATTTGAAGCGCAAACTGCACTCAGTATAAATGTATACATATATTGTATGACCTGTAAATATTATATACATATATATATATATACATACATGTAAATTAAAACTTTTGAATATTAGAATGTATATATTATTATAAATATCAAAATACCAAATTAACCCAAATATGTAATCAATTTTGTTCCAAAATGTTATTTGAATTAAAAATGTCAATATTTCTGATTTCTTATTTTAAATCAGACTAATAATAAGTTTAAAAGCAATTTTACACTTTTTAGTAATATATAAATAATTCTTAGCATTTCTTAATTAATGCATGAATTAATCGAATTTCAAGTTTCCGTCTAATTGTGGCCATCAATCGGCGATCAATACAGAGTGAGCTGATTGCGCGAGATTCTATCGCAGCGCGTAATCTCTCGTGATCTAGTTCAACGTCCTAGGAAAATAGAGAAATGCAATTTCACGTCCACGGGAGAAAATTATGACCACGTTATTGTTATTTCTCTCGGTAGCAAGGACCGAGATCAAGGCGCATAAATCAGTCACCGTGACATCGTGGAGCAAGACACATGTCGCGCGCTAATGCGAGATAGCTTAGCCAAGTAAACACCACGAAATTCTAAGAAGAGCATAGTTACGTCACTGTAATGTCTTCTCCTATTATCTTAGTAAATTATTTCTATCGTTGCGGCACCATGCCGGTGCATGGTGGAAAGGCTGATTCCCAAACATTAATAACAGCTTCGAGTCTCAAAAGTTGTTCGAAATTATCGAATACTATTTATATAATAAGAATAATTAGCATGAAACATTATACATGCTAAAGTTAGTTAACATAATCCGAATATCAAATATTAGATTAGTCTATATGAAAACTAACTAACTTTGAAAATATAATATATTCACTCAACGATAGCGTACAATTAAAACGATCGGGTTCACGATTAGTTTTTGGGCAACATGAGGTCCCAGTTATCCCCGAAGCAGCGCGGCCGACAGTTCCGGCTTATAATCATTCGCAGTAAAAAAAAAAAGGATTCGTATATCTTTCGATCTTCGCGGTCCTCCTAATTTATAGACGGACCAGTTCTCGGATCCATAAATCGAACGGCGAGGTCCGTACGTGTGGGACGGGCGAGAGAAGGGCGAAAGAAAAGAGGAGGGGACAAACGAAACGACGTTTTTACGACGAGCTCGCCTGCGTAAACGAGCGAATCGAACTTCTTCCTCGTCTTCGCTTTGATCTGTCATCCTCGTCGTCGTGCGATGAGACGAGCTCGCCGTCAGCATCAACCGGTCGACGTGCGGGCTCCGTCGGGCCAATTTATGATAATGAATCCGGAGATTTATCGCCGGCTTCTCGCTACGACGAGATATTAAGCGAGCCAGCGCAAAATTAGAATTGGCGCAAGCGAGTCACGTCGCCGCTCTCTCGCTCGTTTCTGCGGCGTCGTCGCCTTCGCGACGACATCTTCGTTACATTCGCCGAATATTCATCAGAAGATTCGCGGGCCACGATTAGCTCCGAATCAATTTCGCGATACGAGCCAAATGCTCGCGAAATATGTTACGAAATTCATGTATTTCGGAAAGAGCAGATACAGATTTAACATGTAAAGTTGGGGTAATTACAATTTTTCGCCAACATCTTAGCTTGACGAAGTTAATTCGAAATAGATCTTATATAAAAGCAGAAAATAAACAAAAGTTAAAATGTTTTGAAAGAGTTATATCTATATTAAATCTTTATCATGCGATGTATGTTTTTTAAAAGATGAGTTGAAAGTTTATATATTAATATATAAATAACGTGTACACTTAATATTGATATAATTATATTTTGTTATACTAATTTGTACTTTACTATAAAATTTTTAATCAAGACAATTGATTATCTATTTTAACGTTTTCTGTAAATTCAAGTTGATTATCATCAGCGCAAAAATAAACTTCTTCTTACGCTTTATTCCATGCTTCAATCTACAGTTGCACTGCGATCGATTGGACAGTTAATATTTCTTATGTTTCCGTGTATGTACATACAATAATTGAAACTCCTAATTGACCGACCGAAATGGCTGCACTGAAACGAGCTGAAACGAGTCGTTGGACGTAAATGAAGAAACAACGAAAGGCAAAGGTGCACGTGTACACGCGCGCACCGCGTGCGCGAGTCGCGGCCGAAATTTTCTTGCTTTTGCACAAGGAAGGAGCAGCGCGACGGCAATGCATTAACCGAACCGTCGTGCCGTGAGTTTGACTTTACGCTAATGAAACGTAGCAGAAATATCTCGGTCGTTTAATTAGAAGCAATAAACGGAAGGAGTTCAATTGCCTGGTGTATCCGTACAAGCTCACCATTCCCGAGTCGTTTCACCCGTCTAGAGCGAATACTACCCGGCTTTTCCGTCGACCTTCCTCACGATTCACCCTCGCCACCCTACGTAAGGTGCCTCACACCATTACCATCGTAAGACCACCTCAGTACTTCTCCTCCTCTGCCTATGCACTTCTAGTTCTCTCTCTCTCTCTCCCCCCTTCCTTTTCGCTCTTCTTCTTTGCCTTCTTCTTTATCTTTCTTTCTCGACTTTTGAGTATTCACACGCAAGCTCTTTTATAATTCCGATACCAGTTCCAATATTTAATGCCTGGTTTCTTCCTTTACCGCGAAACACCTCGGCGAGGGTGGCTGGTGGCCCCGAAGGGGGATCGGCCGGCAAAGAGCGCAGAATGAGCCCTAGGCTCCGACGACGTTCGATAAGTACGCGCTGCCGCGATTAAGCTTTCATGAGTGTCGGCCGAGATCGTGGAGAGTGCCGTTCATTTGATATGCATAGACAACTGTGTGACGAGACTCCGTTACGGGACCCCAAAGACCCGCCACCGCTTCGCTCGCTGGGAAGGAAAACGTGGTCTTGCTATACGTTAGACAACCGCAGACCCCGAATACCTTGTCGGCGCGCACTCTGGCTCTATCGGAGATGTATTATTACTCGTGGGAATATTATTTCGTCCAGAAACGTATTCGCGCGTCGCTGATTGAATTTTTATGCACGCGCGCGCGATGCGCTAGCCTTGTTACCGGTATAAAATGGAAAGTCGACACTCCGTCAAGATATATCGCTTTAATGAAAAAGAACGGTCAATGTATCTTGATCATGCTACATTCCGCGTTAATATCAATTTGTAAGACTAATGGAAAGTATCTTGCGTCAGCAATCGTTATTAATTTTTCACATTGATTATGATTTTTTAATAAAACACAAAAACGCATAAGATTGAGATTTTATTAGTTTTTAAGAAAACTTAAGAGCAATGCTTGATGGAAATATTGTGTTGAGAGATGTTGAAATAAAAAACTTTCTATGTCAATTAAAAATGCGATATCGTTGTGATGAAGTAGAAACAATTGGATGGAATACGGTATCAAAAAGCGAGGGAAGTCGTGACGAACGCAGTGCATAATCAAATAACGAAGCAACGTGTGGTTTTATGGCCTGGCCGGAGGTGTATGTGTCGCGATACGACGCTTGAAACACATGCGATGTACGAAAATGCGAGTTTAATAAAAGAACGAATGTCACGGTTACACGCGACGGGTTAACGACTGAATTAACACACCCCGCACAGATGAAATAAAAAAACTTGACAGTACAGTTGTTCGTCGTCGTTCTTTGACATGGCAAGTGACAGATCTACAGCAGAGAGACGTGGAAATAATAGGAGACAACAGCTTTAATCTTAAAAATGAATCAAACGGATAATACGAATCTATGCAAAAATTCAGTTTACTTAATTCTTACAAATTTAATTATGGATCAGAGTCACATAATTTCGATAATGGTTTTTACTTTATTTTTAAAAATAACGCCGTTTACCGTTACTAGTAATATACATGTATATACATCTGCAAAATAAAAGCTTCTCTACATTTTTCTAGGATTAATAACAAATAGATGCTGCACACACAGTTCCCTTTCTCGCGCTTCACGCACACGCGAGAGACACACAGATCGTTTGTCGGACGGGTCCTCTCGCCGTTTTTGTGCATGTCGGTTTTTAGTCCGCGCCGCGAAGGTGGCAGAATGGCATAACGGCGATAGTCTGGCCGGTACATTAGCAGCAGGTTTAATTACAAGGCCGAAGTGGTGGCAGCAATAGTGGCGGCAGCTTGGAACTGAGTGCTCGCGAATACTTGCCCTGGTGCTATATTGATTCCCGAGAGTATCCAGTCGCGATGGGGGAGGGGGGAGGGAGGGAACGGAAAAGGTAGTCCTCTCTCGAGTATGTGAACTGACAACCGAGGATTGCGGGAGGGCGCGAGGGCCTGTGCTTGGCTCGCGGGACACGTTCATTGTCTCCTCTCTTCGCGGTGTCCCTTTCCTTCATAATCATCAACTACGTCACGTTTCACTGTTGGATAGCGGCCGCAAACCGGTGCCAAACGGCGAGTCAAACAGCGAGCTAAATGGCGGGGAAAAATTAAGAAATTGCCAGAATTATTTCACGTGCATCGCCACAGTTTCTCCGCGTCATCCGAAAATACCTTACTCGATAATTGGACCGCATCTTCATGAACGGCCGACTTCCGTTGGTCGAAACCGAATAAACGGTAATTAGCAATTATTTTCTCTAAAGCGTCGTATTACCGGTAACGTGAATACGCGTTATTCGAAGCATATGAAATTTCTACACGCGAGCATATATTACATCCGGCGCGCGCTTGAATCAGCAATCTTAGGCAGCAATAAATACCGGCATGTCGTACAAAAACTATCTCGTACATACAATGGATATCGGTACCGTCCCCCAACAGCCGGTAGCGAGGCAGGTCGGACGTATCGTATTTCGCCGCTCCTTCCACGCGTTACCGTCCGCGACTGGTTGTCCTCTTCGCGCACTGCCGATCCTTTCGCGCGCCTTTCCCTTCGGTCGAAAAATAAATCGCGGCGGCGGCGGCGGCGGCCGATGTAACGGCGAACTTACGAGCGTAGATTCGGAGCAGAAAGACAAGACGCATCCTATGAATAATGGATCGCCGGTGGCTCATTATACGGGTGAAGGGTCAAGGGCAGTTTTATATGTGAAAACATGGACGGCCGGGCGACCGAGTGGCCGGTAGGACCGTCGCTCGCCGTTCATTCCGCACCGCAAAAGCTCCTCAAGTTCCGCGAAGGGAGAGACACTGGCATCTCGCCGTAGTACTCGGTCTGTCCTGTCAGGCTCGTAAATATCTACCGATACGCTCGATGCTAATCCGAATACAGATGTGCCTTCGTTTTGTCCGTTGCCGATTAGTATATATATGAGGGATGTTAAACAAAAGCCGCGTTCCTGCAGCGCCGGTTAGGTCATTTTTCACATGGGATAGTAATATCCTTTTTCTTCAAAATAAATCACTTGCAATACAATTTCAATAATTTTCCGTGAACACATGTTGATTATAAAAGCTTAAAAAAAATTGCATTTGTTAGTTTGAAATAAGTCCAGTTCATATTATAGGTGTCCCATGCAAAATTTTTTAACGTCTTGACGGATACGTTTACAAAAGAGAAAAATAAAATTAACAAAAAAATAGAGTTAAGAATTAGAAGATCTGAGTTAAGTAAAATAAATTGTAAAATCTCACGGAAAATAATACCAAAATACGGAGAGCCGATTAAGTGTTACAGTTCTTTCCGCGCTATCTAAATTATTTCCTTTATCGCCTCTCACGAGACACTTCCCGATGTTATTTCATCCTCGAGTGCGCCACAAAGAGCGCGAAGATCGACACGCCGCTTCGACTTAAGGGTTGCTCCATCGACCTCGTCACACCGCGGAATCACCCGAGCTCAGGTTTCATGGAAAGGTGGCGGGTGCTTCCTCTCGCGAGATGAGAAAAAGACGGGGAGAAACGATAGTAGCGGCGTCATGAGCCAGTATAATTAAGGTAGAAGAGATCCGAGCGAGAGGCAAGGGTCTAAGGGTAGATAGGTAGGAGAAAGAGATGGCGAGAGAGAAAGAGAGAGAGAGGCAGAGAGAGAGAGAGAAGTGCCCTAGATCACCGGACGTCTAGCAGCGGAGCTGTGAGCGCAGATAAGGACCGCCACGGCGACGGCCAAGATGGACGGCCGACCGGTCTCAGCACTAGCCGGGCTCTCTCCGCTCCGCTACCACGTCGCTACCAAGCGAGCATCTCCTCCGCCTGCCACCCCCTGGTCCCCAGAAGCTTCCTGGGGATCCTTATTTATACGCCGTCGGCCCAGACTAACGCCCATTGTCCCATTTCACCCCCGAGGTAATCTGCCGGACGCAAATCTAAGGCCCTGATCCTGCGGGCTACCACGAAAATCTATGACGCCTTTAATTTACACGCACACCACACCCCCCGTTCTCTCGTCGCCACCGCTTTCTGCCTCGAGTCGCGACAAGTGGGGTCCCAGCCAGTCCCTTATGTGCGGTGTCGAAGACTAACGAAGACACTCTCTCGAGCGACAAGCCCCGTCCTTGACCAACCGGCCATTAAGTTCCGTTTCAGTGAGAGAGAAAGAGAAGAGCTACTTCAATGTGCCATTTTAAGAATTAATAACGACAGTACAATGCGCACAATTCTTTCGGATAAAATAAATATACATGCAATTGAATCATATTCTCTACAAAAAAGAGTTAATTTATAAACTATTGATAGTACAAAAATAAAAAAATAATAAAATGCAAAGAATAAATAGTAAATTATACTAGAGAGAAAGAGAGACGGGAACAATGCAAATTATATTAAAGCTATTAATTAACACGTAGCACTCGTCACATTTGACCGCTCGAAATATTTTACAACAACCCTTCCTTGTCCTTACATCGACCGCAAATATTAAACTTTCCTAAGCACACGGCCAGACATGGCGATGCGATGCGATCCATAGAGACGAGCGTGATGGAAGATGGGGTTGTGAGTATGCGTGCGGGGGATTGGGCGATGTTCCTTCCAAAATCGAGGTAGCGCGCCGGGGCGATGGTCTGGGTCAAATATTAACGTCGGGCCCGATAATTGCGAAGTAGATTGTAGGAAGGGCGGGCTCCGGCAGCCGCGCGATCGGGCGAACCCGGAGTCCTCGTGCCTGATAGCATCTCGCCCTCTCCATAAATATGTCGCAGTGAGCTTAACCCCCTTGCCTATCTGCGAGGCACGAAGTAGGGGAGGCATTAATGTCAAACCGAGACGCGAGTTATGGCTCCCCCGTCAATTCCCAATGAATTCAGCGTTTTCGGCAGGGAATCGATGCGTTCCGACGAGCGGCCGAGCGGGGCCTCGCCCGCCAAATCGCACGCCATTTTTTACGGTTTTCGTCGTTTGCAAAACGCGCGGCGCGTTGTCACCCTCTGTTGTCGAATGATCGATTCCAGTCCGTGAAAAACCCGTCGTTTCGTGACAACGGTAAAAACTGTATTAGGTGAGATGATACATTTTTATGCTACGGACCGGGAGAGAAATATAACGCGATAACGTGTAAGAGCTGTTTCTAATCACTCCAATAAAACTGTATGCATTTTTTAATACTTTAGACGATTCTTCATTTTTGTATCGAGGGAATGAAAGAGAGAAAGAAGGGCCAACAAATTTTTTATCACAGAACGCTTTTCCATGATATTTTGATTTCATAAATAATTTTCACTCGTCTCGTGAATTATACTCGCATGCACATGCGAGAATGTATATTTAAATACACGAGATAATTACAAAAATTATTTATTTAAAATTAAAATACACATGATATTAAAGTTATTATTCGTTATAAGAATAATTTCCTTAACTAACAGAAGGATCAAGAGATCTATGTATCGAATCTACGATAATATTATATTACGTCACCATGCACATTAAGGTGGACGATACTTGCAAGTAACGATCGGAAATACGAGAGCGACTTAAATTTTTTTTTGTTTCTACACACAGGTTGTCGATGGCGATCATCGATCATCGTGTCGTCGCACCGATGTGGTACTCGAAGACGTATCTTGTGTTTGTGAAACGAGGAAAAGACCGATTGATGTTCGTCGTTCGACAGTGATGGAACGCGACATCGTTTCTTGACACGAGCGAACACCCGATGATTTGATCGTTATAATTACATGTTCACGGTATCGAAATTGACACCCGACGGTGGTTTCATAATTCCGCGGAATTTTAAACAATTCTGATGCCGTTCTGCAAATTGATAAAATAAAAAAATATCGAAATCAGGGAGAAATCTTATCGTTCAGCGTCAACTTTTTATCGCGAGCATTATAACGGTGCTCGGCAAAGAATGGCTGGCTTTCCAAAGCATCTTATCTGCGAGAGAGCCTCTCGCGAACCCTTGAGAGATCGTACGGCGTCATGGTTGTGAAAAAAAAACGCGCGTCTTTGGCAATGTCTTGAGTAACGATACGGTTACGATACGACGGCAGCTTCGGCGCCTTCGAAGAGGATCCGGCCTTTTGTGAGCCGATCGATGGGCGAAAGAGAAGCAACTTTCGCGGCTTTCATGCGGGATCATGCGAGCCAAGTGCAGACGCGATTTCGCGGCGACTTCTCGTAGGTGATACAAATAACGCAATCAGTATGCAGGGGGTTCATGCATATTTCAGAGGGGGTTACGACGGTGGCCGCCGCTAAGAAGGGTTTATGACGGGGGTTGATCCGAGGATCCCCATCAAACCGCACGAGTCTGAATATCGAGGTGGGCCGGGGGCAGGGGCAGACCTCTTAACTCCTGCAAACTCATTACAATAAATCAAGCTTTGTTCTTCGACCGAGCGAGGGCTGGCTAAATTCTGCGGGTGGTAACCCTTCTGCCCGTCCCACCTTCATCCCCGTGTCGTCTGTGCCGCACTCGTCTGTTACTTGACTTTTGGCGCTCGCCGCGCTTATTTCTTAGATTCGTATAACGATCGCATTTATCATGCTTTACCGTGAGGTACTGTGAGTAACGATTACGATAGCGCAGCGAACTAAGTTCTATTCATTGCTCTTCTAATAGAAAAGATTATATGTATTTCTGTTTACTTCAAGAAATCTGTATAGCTTATTTGATTTTAATTTTGTTGCATTAATAATGTAAGTTTAATTATTCTGATTTAATCAGTTTTATTTAATTTATAAAACAGGAGTGTCAAATTGTAAATGTAGGCTGCGTTTATGTAAGTAATCTTATCATTTTAAATAATATTATCGTTCTTTATTTTTCTCCTTTTTAATGGAAAAAACAAGTTTTTTATATTCTTTATATCAGCATGTTACTTTCGGATTAATTAATTTTTGCTTGCGTATTTTTTATACATTAATATAACATCAACATTGGAAATGAGCAAATTGTTTTCCATCTTAGACATTAAGAAAATTAATTTTTTAATCAATAAGTTTTGTCGTATCTTTCATCATTTGTTTTATCAATATCCATTAAAAGTTGATAAAAATGTAATCTTAGTGATTGAAAAAGTATTTAAAAGAATTGATTCTATTGTTTTAATGTGTTAAAACTTTCTCCTTTCAATCTCAATATACGAAATGTCATTGGCAAAAATTACTGTAGACATTGTAAGTGTAAGTACATCGACAATATATAACTTTCGTAATTCGTTTAATGGTCCAAAAAATATAGTTAATAAACTTGAAAGCAGCTTTTTATATTTCTAAGAACAAGGGAGAAGGGGGCATCACTGACCTTGTGGCAGAATCGCGGCACGGATTTGTACGAGAGATACAGAGGGATATCAGGCAGATGTTGCATTCTGCGGAGCTCCACGTGCTACAAGCGTCGACATTGACTAATGATGGCGTGGCGAAGGGGGCGAAGGGGGTGCTAGAGGGCCAGACAGCGCGCCCTGGAACAGAAAATTCACCCAAGTTCACGCGACCTGTTGCACCCCCTAGCTCACCGTTTAACCTATAACCTGCCCGCCAAACATGGGTTTAACCTTACCTTATCGCGTTATCGAAGTACTCGGACTAGCCGCCGCGTTTGCCAGAGAGTCGATGTTTACCTTCTTTCTCTCAACTTCCATTGCGATTGTCAATCGACTTTCTAATGCGTCTATCGCCAGTGAAACCGCTACCTCGACGTATTCGGTTATTCGGTTTTCGATTAATCGCAAGTATACAAAATTGGTCCTTCTTATCGAACGGCAAAAAACGCAACGATTAATATACGGTACATTCCCTCGCGAGTTATATTCATGTAATCGCGAATAAAATTGATCAAAATTGTGTTGCATAATCGTTGCAAACAGTGTAGATTCTTTTCAGTTGACAAACTCATATAGCAACTCATATAGCAAACTCATTATAGCTCATTAAACGCTATAATGAAGATAATATTGCGTTCATCATTAAATTCGACGTGATTATATCTAAGGCGCACATGCAAATTTTTTCAGATTATATTCGGGTCGACCTATCCGGTTTGAAGAAATAGCAGGGCCGTGCTCTCTTAAGACTGACTTTCTCCCATTTAAATGTGTGCCTCCCATTTAAATCAATTTGCGGCAAACACGTTTTGGCCAGGTTCTCCTCTCGCTCGTCAGTGACAGCGCGAGAATGCCAGCACGCGAGAGAAGAGGGAAGGGGAGTAGCCGAAGCTGCAATCGTGCATGGAGGCGCTAATTACTGCACTTTCCTCGGGCCTGTACCCGCTTATTATTCAGTCCGAATCAATCCGCGCGCACGACGACCACGAACGGGAGGGCGCGCATCGAACGAAAAGCAAATTAAATTCGGCGGCCACGTTAACGCGATTACACGAACGGGGTCCCGGCAAAAATATCAATCGCACGTGTAATCCCGCTTAACGAGTGTACCTTTTAATTAATCACCATTTTCAATATTTCACAGTCGCCGTGAGCGAGCGCGCGTTCGCGCGCGCAAGCACGCACGCACGCGTGTATGCGTGCGCTACGGGTACGCGCGAGCGCGTATGATTTAACACCGGCAGCATTGGTATATATGCATTCTCTTCCTGAGCGGTGCGAAATATCGCCGCGGCATTATGCGTATATTATCGCGGGCACGCACTTCGTGATTGAATGGCCACGCAGTGGCGTGTGCACGTTGCCGCGCTGCGCTGCGTGAACGTCGCGATTGTACGCGTGACTCTTAAGCCGCGCTCTTATCTGCACAACGAGAATTTCAATTTGTCCTCGGTATGGAATTTATGCGAAAACTTTAACGAGATCTAGTCTGCATGGCGATACCCACGTCGATATTTTTTTCTCTTTCAGAACGATTTATATGTCGCGATCGACGGGTCTGAAAGAATTTACAATGGCGCGTTGCGCAATGCCATTATGCTTGCGTGTGCGCGCACAGTGTACGTGTTCCCTTCAGATCCGTCCCGAAAGTGTTATTAACAAGTTTATGCCGTTGCATAAATTGCCGAGCGAAGTAGTCGCGCTATACATCAAGAGATTAGGAACGTAACGTGAATGCGTATAATCTCTCATTTGCCATTTTTTAAGAGAGCACGGTAGGATTAAGGTGTCACTCGCTAATATTTTCTCACGTACTTCCGTCATGTATTGAATAGGAAAACGAGAAATCTCAGCGTTTGCTTTACGTTCCTCGCGGAGCCTCGGGGGTCGTCGATATTGCAACCGCGGGATTTAATCGCAATCTTGAAATTTTTTGTGACACGCGGCGCGATTGGCCTTTTATCAAAGTAAGATATCAATTCATAGCGTAATCCTCGGACGCGAGACACGCCTCCTACGTGCCCTTCCTTATTGGCCATCCTTCTTACCTCGAGATTCATTCTACCAATTACCGCGGTCCTGTTCTACATGAAGAAATCAATCTCTTGGACATGCAGCCCATTTCTAAAGCTGAAGCCGAGTTCAAAATGCTTATTTCGCTATTCTGTGACTCAATCGAATGTGTTCTAATTTTTATAAAGTCCAACATAAATGGTCTTTTTCAATAACGAACTTTCAATTAACCTCTTTTAAAAATATTGCGGTTACATTTTCAACTAGTGTTTACATTTACATTACATTCTTTTTAAATATACTTTTCTTAGGTCACGTAGAGAGTGATTTATTTATACAACCGAATGATTTATTTTCATCAATCAATAATTATAGTCAAATGTAAATTTACTACGCTTAAGAATAAGCGTATTTGTTCTACATTATTTCTCAGGCACCTTATCATAAAGTGTTTCAAAAACAGAACAGTTATACAATATTTCGTTAAAAATTATGTCAATATTAATAAAATTAATAATATATATTTCAATGTGCTCGGTGGATATTTAAAGCATGCCTCGGAAATCGATATTGTCATAGAATATGACCTAGAGATTTCCGTAGAAAATATCCGCAGCAAACGAAAACGCCTTTTTTATCCGCATCATTCAGCGGGTAATCAAAATTAAGCATACGGATAAGGCGACTCTCAGGAGATAATCACTTCTATTCAAGTACTTAAACTGACTCAGCTGTGTCAAAGCGATTCCGCCGCGGAACAAGAGGAAACGGGGTTGAAACGGGGTTGAAACGTTTTAAAAGCGAGCCGCTGAGTTCGCCGGTTGATGAATATTCATGCCGCTATATAATAACATTTTTGAGCCACTGTTTAGCTAATCCTCCGGACTCATTTATCGTGGGAGGCAAGGACAGCTATAATTCTTGAAAACGCTCCAACGGCGTTACTATTATTATTATGCGAATAAATACCCCGGGATTAAGTGCGATGGGGAAACGCCGGGGCGCTTGTGCGGCCGTTGCATTTTATGGAAACAAACGTAAAGTAGTTGCCGCGCGCGATTTATAGTTGTAGCTCAGGTTCGGTGTTGTTGCTGACGATTAACGACCGCGACCGCGACGCGACGCGGGATCTTCGATTAAAACAAATAATATGCAGTGTCGCGCGCTGAAAGAGGCGCTCCGTCGCTCGATAGATCACAGCGGCGCGATTGTACGATCCGATTCCGGAGGGATAATTGCTGATACGTTTCGGCAAATTTGCTCTTGGACTTTGAACCAGAGTGGCCGATGGTTGTTAGAGTACCTAATAATGCATTATCGGCTATTACGGCGACTCGGTATTGTCAGCTGGGCTAATAGACTAATATCAGCGTCGAGGCGGCACGGCGACGCGGCGCTCGGAAATTTCTCCGCCTGCGCGTTTTTACTGCCGTTTACGCCAGGTCGCGGTTATAATCGAATTTATCTGCGAGCCCGTTTTTGTAATCGGGCCAATAACTGCGCGGGCGCCCCGGCGAAGGAAAGACAGTTGCATTTTCGCATGCAATCCCTTGTTCACGACCGGATTTGGGTAGGATCTTGGCAAATGGCGATTCTTTCCTTGCGCCATTATCGCAAACCTTGGAGCTAATCCGTTTCTTGGTTTCATTACCGAGGGGCGAACGCATCGGAAAGTCGCCAGCAAACTCCGCTGCCGGAGCAAAGCGGCAACCAACCGGTATACCGAAGCTCTTTAGCCTCTTTCTCTCTCTTTCTCTCTCTCTCTCTCTGCCTTCTGCCCCTTCTGTATCCCCCCGCGTTCCTCGCATCTTTCCTGCGTCGCGAGCACATATACATGCGTACACCAAGAAACAAAGGGCGCGTCTCTTCGTTTAATGCTACCGCAGTCAGGCCTCGGAGAGATTATAATAATCTCGGTTTACGTAACGTCTCTCGAGCTGGTTAATTTGAAGAGGAAACTTCCGTCCGTAGGATCCGCGAGTCTCGTGCCTTCTCCTTCTCCACGTTCCCTCCCGTCTCCCTCGCCTCTTTCTCGTCCACGCTGTCATGCGGTCTTCGTTGCTCCTATATCTAAGCTGATTTGTAGCTAGATTTCGCCTTAATGTCCCGTAAACTCGCGAAATTCGGGAGCGCCGTAATCAGACGCAGTCACAAAAATGCTTCATTGATTGAAACGGATGAGACGGCTCAAGACATCTTTTTAAGATTATCAATATTTCGTTTTGTCAATGGAGTTTGACTTCAAATACATCATAAGAATTGTTATGTAAGAAGAATTTTATTAATTCCGTCCAAGGAAAGAATTATATTATTTTTGATAATTAATTAAATTGAGATGCAGCAATTTAATTACTGTTTAATTGGATGCAAAAAATAAATTGTCACGTGGGACGACTCTTGCCCGCTCCTCTGAAATTTTTCGCTCTATTCCGCATCTACTTTCGTCGAAGGTCCATTTAATTTAGTCTGATTATTTGTTACGACCGTCCATTGATTGAATCCGCTTTAACGACTGCCAAGACGAACAGAAGGCATTTACCCGTAAAAGAATTGCGATTAAGCACAAAGCCGCCGAGTCGCCGAGCGCTGGGGGATAGATGGAGGCAGGGGAAGGGAGGAGAATTCGTCGCTTCACGAGAGGACGGTTCCTCGAGTCGTCGTCTTTCATGAGGATTTTCGACGAGGTCTCTCCCCTCGCCTTTAAATCATGAGCGCCCTCATAATTTCCGTGGAGTCAAACAAAAGACGCGTAAACAATGGCCACGGGAAGGATGAGAGCCGTCGGTGTCAAAGGAAGCGCCGCTTAAAAGTTTAATTCGCTAATTGAACCCGCGGCGTAGTCGCAGCGCCGACAATAACTGCGCAAATAAACTTGCGAGTAC
This sequence comes from Tetramorium parvispinum, assembly GCA_011638315.1. Classification (NCBI taxonomy): domain Eukaryota; kingdom Metazoa; phylum Arthropoda; class Insecta; order Hymenoptera; family Formicidae; genus Tetramorium; species Tetramorium parvispinum. The sequence goes on along the minus strand of VBVR01001317.1, from coordinate 5,173 downwards.
TTTCAATCCGTTTTTCCTGTCAAAGGAAATGCGCGCGCGATAGGCGCTGCAATTTCGTTTCACTCCGGACGGACACGAAGGAATGACCTTTTTTCCCTCCCCTCCCTCCCTCTCACCATCCTGCCGAGCGAGAGTTCGAGCGAGAAAGGATAAATAAATTAGTAACTCGTTGCCTATTCTCCCGCTGACGGCGAACGCCCGTCCACGTTCCCGTGGAATGAAAAGTACATGCAAAGTTCGACCGGCACCGTGAAACGCGCCCTTGTCCTCTTTCATTTCTTTCGGCGACTACACTTCCGGCTGCGTGTCGAAATTATTCGTGTATCGCGTCTACGTCGCCTGTGTGGGACGAGGATTTATAATCGATTTATCCGATTATGCGCAGCCGATCGTGTTTTTCGCGCGGTCGAGTCCGCGCGTATGCGCGCGTTTTATCAAATTTCACCGCAGCCTTTCAGGCCGCGTACTTTAATAACAATAACCGCACGACCGCGCAAGGTTTGTAACGAGTGCTTATTTTATTCCATATATGTTTGCAATTATTGTATATTATTTCATTTTTACGTGGTTTTATCACGTTTATCGATCGCTCGCAGCTTTAATGCGTATTACCGTTCATTCTACTTTTATCACGGCTATTTATTTTCTGATTTATCTCATCCATTTGCGCTTTCAATCACGTATTATTTTATTTCCGCAAAGTCCGTTCCATTTTTCGCGATTCGGTCATCGTCAATCATTTATTTCCGCTTCATATCTATTGTCATATTTCATTCCGGCGATTTATTTTAATAAACTGCCACGATAAAGCTACAAAAATTTATTCCGACGTAATTTGTTGACGGCTATTCATCCGCCCTACGTCGAAGTCGAATCACTTACGGAAACAAATGTAAATGGATGTATATATAATTTCTACGGGGCAGCGAGCGACCAACGAGCGTTTCATCATTTCGTTCGCGTTACTTCGATCAGCAACGTCGCTGCCGCGCGGTATTGATAGAAACTCATATAGCAAATCGCAATTCAGGATTACACGGTATTCGCTGATTTCTGCGTTTGGCCGTGGTATATATCCCGAAATGGCGAAATGCCTGCGGAACTCCCGCCTGTCATCGGAACAACTTTGCCGCGAACAAAGGCACGCGCGGTCTCCATCGGCGGAAGAACTTCCTACGATGAATATATTTCACCCGAGAGTCGTTACGCTCGAGCACTTGACGAGTAACGACGGTTCCGCTCGGCGCTCAGTTGCGGCAGAAATCGACGAAGGAAGGAAGGAAAGATCGGCGAAACGGCAACGATCGGCGATACGACGCGCATCCCCGTCGGTCGTGCGCGCGTATCTACTTAGATATCACCGCGAGGAACGTTATCAAGAAAGTTTTGGAATTTCAAATCGGCCATCCGGAGCGTCGGTCCCCCCGAATCCCGGTCGTTGCCCCCCAATCTCGCATTTGACGTAATTTTCGTGTTTTTCCTCCCTTCGCCAGGAATGGGAAACATCGCCCGGGCTTTTGACGTGGAACTTCCGTGGAAAACGTACGCCGATCCGCGAGGATATTCCAGCGACGTAGCAAGACTCCGGCGGCATCTTTCGGTCCATTGGCCCGACAGAATGATGTAGATTCGTCGTCGTGCACGCTCCGCACGCGTCGCGTCGCGTCGCGTCGCGACGGAGGCAGCCGCGCCGCCATTCCGCGCGGCCATTCGTTCCGCGGGATGACAGACGATGATTTGCGGCCGGGTCTCGGCCGCGAGCAGTTTCCTGATTTTTATGTAAGAGGACGAGAAGATGGCGCCCGGAGACTCAGGATCCAGACGATCGTAAATTAAGCCGACACCGCATTTCAGAGAGCGCGAAACACCCGATACACGCGTCTCGCGGTCGCGCGAATGACGATTCGGTTTTGCTACGACGAAGCATTTTTAAACCGTCGCACCTGTTCGCTATTTGTTCAACGATATGCGGTTGACATGTGAGTAAAACGGTTTTTCTTTGTAAAAAAAATTAGCATTAAACATACATATAAATACATATGGATGAATCGGTATAATTAAATATTTCGGTAAATATTTAATACCCAGAAATCTGTTTTTATCTTCTAACGTTATCTTAATATGTAGGAGATATAAAATATAAATAAAGATTATAAATTGCTAAAATGAGAATTGCTGAAAATGGACTGAATATATCATTATCGCTTATTCATAAAAATTTATCGTATTAATGGCTGATACCTTTGAAAATAAAAAGTGTGCTCTCATTCGAAAACTAAAAAAAAATGACGCCACTCCAATCCAATCAGAAGCTAAGAGTTTCAAATGAACAATAACCAGCTTTATCTTTCTAAAATCGATCGCAAATATAATAAACATTGATCAGCGATCGTATGCGAGGAATAAATTTTGGTATCCTAAAGTAGGTCGTATTACGAATTGAATTGATTTAGTCAGTTCTTTTCGCGACGGGAAACGGGTCACACGTATATTTATACGCTTCTAAAAATCGCTGCTGTCGCGATAGAATAATGAGTGACAACTGAAATATTGATGCTTCTACATATTGCAACTCCACTCCGATTCGATCCGTACTAACGTTCCCGTTAGTCCGAGATGAGACGGCGACCGAGAAATTACGCTCATGCGAAACGGAACCGATTGACACGCAGATGCGGGCGTCGCCATCTCGGCAAAGAATCTGCCGCGACGGACCGGTCGGCCGCGGTGTGGCCGCGAGCTCTCGTATAATGAATCAGATTCTCATTTCCGAGATTGTTCCGCGACGGTACGTACCCCGATACATCATGCAACACGTTGCGTCCTTCTAGCGGAGCGACGCGCAAGGCGGCAGCGGCAAGAGTTCAAGTCAAGTTTAAGCTGCCGTCGCAAGGCGACGCAACCGAGAGAAGTTACGCGGCTGAGGTGATATGTGTCAGGTCCACAATACTCGGGCGGGGACTCGACTAAGTAAATGTTATTTCCGCCGGTGCATAATTGTGATTCCGTCGAGAAACGCCGTGACGTTAATGTTAAGGACGACGGGGAGCTTGGCACGAGACGGAAGACGCTGTTTCGCCGACGACGCCTACGACGCCCGGCGACGAGTGGTGAAAAACGGGCTGTGCGAAACAGCGCGAGTTACACACGGATGATGGTGCCCAGGCCGGGATAATTAATCGCCCGCGGTGCCGCATTTGTCCCGTTAATGAACGCGAATCGTGAAGCATGTTGTCCCGAATTTCGTTAAGGTCTTAATTTAGCGGCCGCCTGACATTTCTAGAACGAACGGAGAAACTTTATTACATCCGGTTTACTCCGCGATCGCCGCAGCACTCGGTCTTATTAAGCTATCGGTAATGTATCGCAAAGTTTTACAGCGTATTACGATTAGGTGTTTATTACGTCGAAAGAATAGACGACCACAGTCACACGTTCGATCCGGCGACGTCGATCGTAAGAACGCGCGTTAATTATTTTCCAACGGGATAAGTAATTTCCAAGCGTCGACGGAATGGAGAGCGCGCGAGACGGGGACGAGGGGTTTGTTTAGACCGACGAGAGGAGTAGTACGTAATCATCCGCAGATGAAAGAGCTGTCGGAGTGTCGAGGCGAACGAAAGGCAGCACAACAGAGCCACTCTGTGCTTTGCCTCGAACCGTGGTCTTCCCCCTTTCTACCTCGAACCCCTGAGGGCCTACCCTCTCCACGTTTCCCTCTACCCTCTCCTTACCGTCCCTTTAAATTAACCGATCAATCGGGCCACACCAACATTTCCTCCGACATCAAACACGCGTCGCTTTGTGATAATTAATCGTCAGTCTTCGAATGGCGCTAGCAAGCGGCGGTTATTGGCAGTCTGATGAAATTTTTGCGCGGAGGAAATGGCGACCAAAAGGAAAGCGGACGCGGGAGCGGCGGGAAAGAATACTTTTTGACGTCAAAGGGTCGAAGAACGTTCCGCAGGATTTCACCGGTGCGCCGCCGTGCGCGCGCGCGAGCACGCTCACGTATTACGGGTAAATCAAAGGTCGAGACCATTCGCCTTGAGGGCTCAAAATACTTTTGATCTCGCATTACCGTATTATTAATTCAACGAGCGTGACATGGGAATTAAAGAGCAGACAGTCTCCGTGCACATACGCGGATCTTATCAGTATCGTCGCGCTCCGTATAATCGAAATCGGAGATCAAAGCGCGCTTCGGTTTCCTTCCCACCCCGGTTTCCTTTCCTTTCTTTCTTTTGCTCCGCCGCGCCGTTGCGCCGCGAGCTCGCGTATACCGCGAATAAGAAGTCATTATGTACGTGTTCATCAATTACGCGATATTACGCGTAATCATGCGGCGAGCTGCTGGGGAAGTGCTGGGGAAAGAAATCGGAGAAGAACGGCCAGAAAGGAGAGAAGCTGCGCGTTCGTCTTTTCGACGAGTCTCCCTCTCGCTCGGTGAAAAATCGTCTCGCGAGCAATTGGGGTAAGGATACCTCGTGACCCGAGGGAGGGATGACGATGTCTGTTTACGAGTGGCGCGCGAGGAGTCGTACTCGCGCGCGACGTTCTAATTATTCAACAACGTACGGCTCACTGAAAGTCCGCGTACAAGGTATCTCGCTAATAATAGCTGTCCGGCTTGCGGTTTACGTGGCTGGAGTCCCCATAGTCAAGAGGTTCGTATAATCCCTCTGTGAAAGCTCACCCTCCTATGCGACGCGAAGTCGGGAGGGGGGATGGAGGGGTGACACCACCGTACGGTAACGGCGAGTGTACCTTCACGGCACTTCAAACGGAATCGTCAAAGGTTCATCGAGTAAGAGTAATGTAATTCCCTTGTTACTGTATATCCGATCCACGGCCACCAGTCTATTGCACGGTATCCGCTTCTGAGCAACGGGGGCATTGTCTCAAACCGCACGCTTCCCATCTCCGCGCGACAGCATTGAATTACGCCGCATGCTGGCTCTTTCTTTGTCGCGTAGAGCGCAACGTCGCCGCGGACTCGCTCCGATGAAGCTTTCACGCGCGCGTTTCTCTGTATTATTGCGATAAACGAATGTTCTGCGATCGGGATCTCCCTCTGCTTTCTAGCTCGTTCATTGTTAAGCCGCGATTATATACTGTTTCTTCATCTATAATATATACGATATCCACAATATATATATATATATATATATAT
>VBVR01001316.1:0-31832 GCA_011638315.1 Tetramorium parvispinum | reverse complement strand
ATTTTGTAACTATCGAAAAGAATATACAGATTTTCTTTCATTAAATTAAGGTGAATACGCAGAACTTAGTTTTATTCTAGTTTTTTATTATAAATTAAAAATATGTAGCGAGACTTTTGCATTGTTTCTATACATTTCATAAAACAAATATAAAATATATCTTTTTGCATTCTATATCATGACGGTCAAAACTGTTTCTTTTAGATTTTTATACTACGTTCAAAAGTATATGATCGAAAGAAATATCATAATGCTGGTTTCTAGCACAATCTTTTATGAAAGAATTCAAATTTTCATTGGTCGATATCGAATAGAGGGCCGAATAAAAACGCGCGTTCTTATCGAAATGCGAAACGAAGAGGAGATATGCGTTTTCATCGAGAATAAGCGAAGATACGAAAAAAAAGGTAGAGAGAAAGAGAAAAAGAGACTGAGCCGACTATAGCAAATTTTGCATAACCCGAAGATATGTCTCTCGTACGTCTTCTGGTGCATAATTCATGCATCGAAGTACATACTTCGAAGTAGAGGCGGCTCTTATAAGCCCGAGGCTTTCTCGAATTCTTAAGCTTTCCCGGGGAGTTGCGAGTTGTTACTGATCTCTCCTCGAACGGAAGTTATGCCATCGCGCTTCATCGGCTGACTATATTATCGACTCTAGTTTGACGCCCAAGCTGATTTCGTTCCGGGCACGACCTAAATTTCTTCTCGATGCTGTGCGAGCGATGCTCTGGTGGATTTAGCATGTGCAACAAACTTGTGTCATCTTACGAGCGCAATTATGCAAATCCCTACGAAATTTGAATTTTTGCTTATCTCGCTGGCTCACATCGTAGATTTATCATATTACGTATAAATTTTGTGTCAACAAAAGTATAAATATGCAGAATTAAAAGCTAAATACGATAGTAAAAATATATATCTCACATTATGTGTATACATGGCAAATTTAGAACACTATGAAAATAATAAATATAATTTTGTTATTAAATAATTTTATATTCAATAACAAAATTTATTTATTATCTTCATAATTAATGTAATTTTCTAAATTTACTATTTCTAAAATTGTGTAAGCGTCTACAGTTGGATAAAGAAGTAGGCGTAATTTCATTCTAATATGGCGGCTAAGTCTAAAAAGATCGGTGTCGACTTTACGGATGCGCCGAGACAGTATATGCACGAGCATGTCATTGAAGGTGGGGTGCATGGAGAATCAGGTTTTGCATAACTCGAAGATACGTCTCCCTCGTCGCTTGGTCCATAATTCATATGGTGTACATACTTCGGGACGCTCTTATAAGCTCGTGGGATGTAAGCTCCTCCCGCGCGAGTTCTTCGATTCTTAAGCTTCTCGCGAAGTTACGGGTAGTTACTGATCTCTTCTCTGTTCCAGTGTGCGCGAGAGTTGCTCGAGGCGGGCACTGTTGTGGCCGACTACATTATCAACTCCAGTTTGACAGTTGAGCTGATAGTTTCAAGTAAGTATGTGCTCGACTCGGACTCGCGGTTGAACTGCAGCTGCTACTTCTGTTACTGGTGCCAGTATCGGGAGGGAGAGAAGATATATATGTCAATTCGGAACATGAAACAAACCGACGGTTTCTCTGGACTGCTGTAGCTACGACCGACAGATGCGTGTACGTTCCTCCGTAGAATCAGAATATATACATACGATCGGTAGAGCTATGCAATCAATGGTGAACCACACAACTCAATGTCGGTCTCGTGTTTGTTTCGTGCGCGAGTAATTGTGACAGTTGGTATGCACGAACTTTGGAGTGTTAACCGTTGCGTCGGCATAACTCAAGATTCGCGATTCGTAGTTGCTTCGTTGTGCAGTATCTAGTATATTGTACTGTAAGATCCTTTACACAAATATATGCACGAAATAGCAAGCAAAAAAAGTATACATTATAAATCATTATTAAAAAGTCAGATGTACAGAAGTAATTTGACAAGGTAATCGTGAAAAATTAATTGAGCGGTAAAAATTAATAAGTCATCTTTGATATGACATCTCTTGAATCACATTAAAGCTAAAGTACAAGAAAAGTCTGATATTAAACAAAAAATATTTTTTGCAAATTTAATATCTTAATAATATTAATCTTTTGATGGAAAAAATGAACAGATATACTGCTTTCTTTTCTCTTATTTTTTTATAGCTTAATTGACAGTGCAGATGCAATCTCGCGTAGAGGTTTTCCATTGAAAATTACGCTTGCAATCAATCAGTTACAACAATCGTCACAAATGATCGTTCGATGGAGTCATCGCGAACCCGATACAAGCGGATTATCGAGTTCGCGGTGGAAAATGCGTGGTACGCCGCAATGCCTGGCCGTAATTTACCATTTTCATGTTTCCTGATAGTCATTGTAAACCTGTCAACTGCGTGCCAAGTTTCTGTCGAGCGCTCCCCAGGATTTTTCATAGAATTCGTAATTATTGGCATAATAACAGCTTTTATCTTAACAACATCCGACCCAAACGATACAGGGAGAATTTCTAAAAAATATAATTTCTGATAACCGTCTAAAAGCGTATAATAGAGATAATAGAGATGATAATTCGTTTTCCTAGGTCAAATGTTAAAGCATATATTACGATTAAATTTTTATAAATATATATCGCTGATCAATGCTACCGCAACGCTACTACCAATAATATCGAAAACATATCAATTTACATCACTTTTGAGAATAGATTAATATATGCGTAATTTAATATACTGTTTCACACAGTTTCAGTATAGAGCAATTACCGCGTTTAGTTAATGTTCTTGACATAACGAGGCGTAATGTGAAATTATCATTTCCCGTGACGATCCTGCTTTTGATTGAAAATCACTCTGATATCAGAGATACTTAAACACCTTGCCTAAACAAATTAGCTCGATATCCCAGTGGAATCGTAACTTTCTGCGAACTGTATTCCCAGGTGAAGGAAAGTTGCTTATCGTACAGCCGACACTCGATCGAGGTGCACGACGCTCCATTATTTCTGTCGTAACAAGCCGCGCTACCAGGATTTCCCTAATCCTCTTTAAACATCAACGGTATTAAATGTGATTAATTATCTTGACATCCACGTAAAAGCAAACGAATACAAAGCCGGATAAAAAATCACTGCGTACGGTCTTAATGACGCTGTTAAGTACGTGAAATCCAGGTAATTAAAACTAGTGTTTATTTAAGTCCAAATGAGAGTAAAACGGTGTTTCGCGCGTTTTTATTGATGTAACTACATCAAGTAAAGTAGTCGCGTATTTTTGACTATTCTTAATCTCCTTTCTTCGGTAAAGTACAACATGCTTAGTCGACCATGTTATTATTTTTTTGTTACAGTTACTTTATTTTTCTCTGTAGATTAAGTAGCGACAGTAATTTGTTATCTAACTTTTAAACATGTTTGTATAATTAAGCAGCGCATTGTGCTCAATTTTATTATTTTAACGAAATACCTATATCTTGGGATCAATTTATCTTAGTTTATATTCTATTAACTCTGAAAGTTTCCTTGCACGGTAGATTTATATATTTTATATTTTTCCACTCATCATTCTAAGATACATACTTGGGAAACAAAATTTTCAAACTGAGAACAATCTATTTTGAAGAAACCGATTGTACCGACAAGATACATTGTTTTTTGTTTGCCGTAGTAAAAATATTTTTCATATACTTTTTGTCGCGTTACATGCGGCAGTGACAAAAATTTCAAGCGATAACATTGAGGATTGGAAATTAGATTGGACGGGGACGTTTAAAAAGATAATAATGACGGCTGGGGCCTCGGAGGGTGAAAACGTTGAAGCGGCAGAAATGGGGCGAGGAAATCGTCCGGTATTCTTCGAATTGTTCAAGATTACGTTCTGCAGCTCGTGCAGTTTCTACGGCTCCGTGGGCTTGATAAATGCTCGGGAAAAAAGGGCAACGCGCCGAGATCTTTAATTTTTCACGAGGGAGGACCGGATTGCGCTGAATACAGTGGCCGAGTGGGGCTCGACTGGGCGCAAAGAAACGCGTCGATTTCTGTATAAATCTCGTTAATGATCGAGCATCGATTTCGCGCCAGCTTGCAACGTCGACAATGCGAACGCGATGATTTATCGGTCGCATTGATATCTTCTCCGTTGAGGAATGAGTTCGGCAGCGCGACTTGCGAATGGCAGTAATTCCAAGTTATCTCAATAAGTTATAGAATGGAGTTAATGAATTTTTAAAGAAGCGTTTAAAGAAGCAGGTTAATCCAAAGTGCAAAAATATCAGATCACGATGATGATTCAAAATAACACTAACGATTTCTCGATGCGCGAAACGTTCCGACGTGCGCAACAAATTAATTCGTGCAATATTCATCTCAATTCTTCGCGCAATTTATCACGCTTTCCACGTTCCCATTCGCCCATGAGAACGAATAACGACGACGCGCGAGAAGAAGAATGCCCAGCGAAAAGTCGACGAACAGGCAGAATAGAAAAATTCGAGATAAAATGCCTTAAAGTCCGTCGGGTCCGACGGCAGAGGAGCGTCGAAAATAATGGAACAGAAGGTGCTCGCGGTCCAATCGAAACAACAATTTACCAACGGCCGCTTTTATCTATAATAGCACCGGATGGAAACGCCGATAGAACGTGGAAGAAGGTAGTTCTATTGGTGTCCCGACCCCGGTGGTCGGAGATTTCCCGGGCTTCCGGTACAAACGGATAGACGACACAGAATTACTCGGGGCTACCCTCCTAAACAGGAGAGAACAGCTGGCTGCAAGAGATCGACGATGTCGAGAAACGGCGACCGCTCGCGTCCTTTCAAAGTATTTGCTTTCGAAACAGCTCCGGCATGCCTATAGGAAGAAATAGGGCTACCAGGACACACGTATGTATATGTGGAACACGTCCGCGATGTTTCGCTTCGAGGACGAGGAACGATGACGGTAAAATGAGCTAGTGTCCATACTAGAAAGCAGCGGACGATCGGAAGATGACTATATCATATAAAAGAAGAGAAATAGACATGATAGAAGACGCGCTTCGTTTAACCGAATAGACGCACTGGACGATAGCCAAGTGGGTATCATATGGACGTTAGCTGCCCTTTTGTTCGTCAGTTATGAGTCTTTCGAATTGCATCAAAGTTACACAATGGCTTCACCTTTTCTCTCTTTCTTTTTCTTTTATAAATATACGCGACCGAAAACTAAAAGAAGATGTCGAACGAACATGTCCTTGTATCTCGTAACTCCTCTTTAGCCTCCTCCGTTCTTTTTCTTTTTTCCTCCATTTCTTTCGCGAGCCGATTTCACCATTTTTCCAAAAAAAAAAGAACTCAACTGTTTTCAGTAGATTTCTTCTTTTAGCAGTTTAAAATGCAACTTACTGCAGTTAAAAATTTACAAATGCTCGAGAAAAGTAAAATTAGATATTTAATATTATATTTTATTGCAATAAGCAAAGATTATGCACAGAGATAAATTCAAGAATAAGATCTGTTTGCGAAGATTTCGACTATATTTTGAGCAACAAAATTATCGTTATCGAATTTTCATCAATAAATCGCGTTATTCATGTGGATCATAACAGAGAATTTAGAGAAATAATATATCAAATCACTAAATCTAATAATTATAATTTAAGTATGAAAATTCTCGTTCTTATTGAACAAATAATGACATTTTCATGACGATGAAGGGATTTATATCATTCGTTCCACTAAATCTCACGATCGGACCGTTAAAGTTTTATGATGGTGTGTGTTACGCTTACGAGGCATCCGCGAGCGCGGACAGAATCGAACGGCAAAATTCGCTCTAATAGATTCCATTACGCGTCTCTTTCGGCGTTTGATTCGATTTTGCAAATTTATTTTTGGTGGCGCGGACGAACGCGATAGCATGAAGCACGTACAGCTCGTTAAGCGTGGCGATATTTTCGATTCTCTCGCTTCCTGGCCGCGTTTCGGACCAGTCGCCAAACCCTCCAGTCTCCACCAATTTCCTGGTTCGCGATGCATTCGGAAAATCAGGAAACAGTTATGAAACTATATGCCGGCTTATCGAGACCACGCTTTGCCGCGTTTACAGGCGGAAGCAATTTTCTAAGTCATCAATTATTCTGACGACGCAAGGAAGCGACTTGATGAAAGCATCCATCTAGTCCATCAAATTTATACAGGGAAATCTATATCAACGATAGAGCATAAATCGGGACGAATAAGAATAACACATTTCGTAACACATCGACTTTAAAAATTGGAAACTGCAGTTCCATATGTAAACTTAGTGTATTATTTTTTTTTTAAATATAGAAAAATAACAACTTCTATTACTTGTAGTGTTTCTTCTGTATGACATATGAACGATGACTTTTATTCCTTTACATGAACGATGTAATCCTATCAAATTTACCATGGATAAGAATATATTGCCATTAAAAAAAAATTATCAGCAAGCGCGGCGTAGCAATTGGTTCGGATTTCGCATTGAAAATCTATCGCTCATTCAAGAACGATTGATTTCTTCCTTCGAAATCAAACGCTCTTCGCACTCCACGCAAAAATCTCCCATTTGACTCTCTTTCTACCTATTCTCTTTTTTTTTCTTTCTCCGACTGTCGACCGTACAGGATGTACGTTCCACATTTTCTTTTTTTTTTTTTTAGCTAGAGGGCGTATGTCGATATCGGGAACGTGAATGGCACTGCGTTTCAAAGACCTGTAAAAAAAACCGAAAGCTCAACCCGGTGAACGACGATTAACGAGCCGTTCTGTCGAATACAATCACTGTAAGAGGGTTTCCTATAGAAAACGTGACTGTGTAACGTCGCGCCGTTTGGCTTGTCTATATCTCGGATCGATGATTTTTTTTCCCAACATTCGAATATGAGCGACTTTTACACACGGATTGTTGTGATGTCATTATCAAGCATAACGAGAAAGCGTTCGGTTGCCAAAAGAATTCGTTCCCTTTTGATTTAGAATCGATCAACATAAACGTAAATCAATGTAAAAGGAGAAACATTTTTCACATAAATTTCAAAAAATTGTACAGGGTTCATATCAATATAAAATAATGAGATAAATAAATTTTAGATGAAATATATATACATAATCAAAGAAGATGTACATACATAAACAAAAGAGAATAATTTCATGTTGATTATATTCCAATGTGTTTATATTTGTATATGAATGCTCATATAAATATCGAGAAAAAAAGAGTTTAAAATTAATTTCTTTTAGAAATAATCCTTTTACTTTTTTTCATTTTTTTTAAACTTCAAATTTTCGGTATTAAATATTCCGTTACCGTATTTATGCTTTATTTTATGAAAAACCACTTAAAATAAATCGAAATTAAAAATAATTTTGTATCTTTTATAATAAAGAAGAATTAAAGAAGTATTTAAAATTATCCCATCAACATCATATATCAATTTTTATAATTTTGTTAGTACATAATAGCATACAGAATAATTTCAATGAATTCAATGTGCGTATGTACGCGGTATATTGCACAATTTTTATTATATGCTTGTACGAGAATACGTAACAAAGAAAGCGAATTATTGGCGTTTAGCCAAACTTTAGAGAGAAAAGAGAAGGGTTAATAAGACGATAATTAAATTTCCATCACAAAAGAGAAACGTCGTTCAAATATATTGCTCTTCTTACACGAACACGGATTCATGGTTGGCGAATCTTCGACAGAGGGTTAGCGATGTAGCCACAGAAGAGAGAAGGGCTTTGCAGGTCGGTACCTGGTGCCAAGTAGCGCATACGTACATCGACTACTAACGGCAATCTGCTTTGAACGGGAGCTGTAACTTCTCGCGTACCGCGCGCAAAGCACGCCCTCCGAGGCCGGTAGTCTGGCGACATATGGCGCTCACCAAGAATGCTTGGATTTCCACGACCTGTGTGATATAATCGCCCCCGCTCGACTGCGCGCTGCAAATACAAAGCAGCTGCATTCGTGTGAATAACTTCGATGTCGTAATGCGCGCCCGTCGCGACGTCGTTTATTGTAAGCCGTGCTTTTGTCACAAAAAGCCCTGAAGTAAAAATTGGCAATTGTCAACTCTTATATAAGACGCTCGAATTTTATCGAGAGATTTGAATACCGTTTTTCATACTGCTTATAAATATTCCGGAATACCTCAAAATTTGTTTAACTATTATGCGTTTTTATTGTTTAGAATATAGTTAAATAAATATAGTTATATTTCATTTTTTCAAACTAAAATATAAATAAAAATATGAATTATATGATAGTTTATGTAATTTAGATACATGTTGTACGTGACACGATATTGCTAATCATTCTGCTGGCTTAATTAAAAGCCTTTACTGCTAATATTGATTTTGGAATCCGCAATAAACGTAATAAATGTTCGCTCATGATTATTTACGCAATCATTTTCGCGTATCGAAAGTAATTAGCTCAAATCGGGTTGCAATTTAGCAACTCTAAACTAGGAACGCGATAATAATGTTCGAAACTGAAATGTCAAAGGAGGCCCTGCAATTTTACTCGACAATAAATCGACTGAGTTACCTCGAATTGCTTAATGTATCGTGAAGCTCAACGACAGTAATTTGTACGTGTTTCCAGTTATCAATTTTTAACAACGCGCGATTCAATTGCGCGAAACGTGATTTCACCGCGTGTCCGTGCGGAAAATAAACGCACAGGAATTATATCGAGTTCCGATCGCAGAGATAAAAGATTTGTCGTTATCTCATTGCCCTTACGTGACTCGAAGGTACGGAAACGATCGTTGAAACATAAAATCTCGAAACAGCGCGACGCGAGAGAAACGAGACTACTACTCAGGATCACCCCCTTGAAAGTACCTCGTTTCCTTTGTAAATGGATTAGGTCACTATTGTCCAGGTCCTCGAAGATAATCCTATGCATGCCGTGTCGTGATCCAGCAGTCACAGCCAGAGAATAAATCTCTCTCCACTCTAAATGCTAATGAGCCTCGCGTGAGCGATACTTTTACATCGTTTTGGGGTAAACCGATGAGACGGGATAGCAACTGCAACACATTATATTCTTCGCCATCATATAAAAAGCATTTTCCGTGCAAATATTGAGCGACATAAGTAATTCACTTTGGTCAAAAATCATTTTTCTCTCTAAAATATGACAATGCATGTGGTTCATAATGATGGTCATGAAATATGAAGCTTAAAAGTAAAGCTCACTTTTTGTTTATCCAGAATCGTAATTTACTGTTCTAGCTAATTACATTTCCGTAATATATATTAATCATGACATTTATAAATATGATAAATTAATATGTATTAAAGAAATATATAAAAAATTGATCGACGATTAAATGTAAAATTAAATTTATGTTGACATTATCGATTTTTATTACAAAAATAATTTATTATAGAAATAAAGATTAATTAGAATTTTGAGAATATTTTATATAGCTTGCCAAAATTGTTTTCAAGGCATAACAATGTATGTACACATAATGTCTTCATCAAACATATATTATTTAATATCGATCCGAGTTCGCGCTACCGCCAAAACTTCTTACTTGTCAGAAACGTCGACGACACGCTAGAACTACGTAGAACTTATTACATTGCGTCATAATTGGCAGGTATATAGGTGTTTTACGCGTCGTGAAAATACTTAATTGTTTGCGAACTCATGTAGCGTAACATTTGCATAACAACGTTAAGCTTATTATGTTCAGAGCAAATCATCGGTTTGTCAAAATCGAATCTTAAACGAATCTGCGTTCCATGTGAGCTGCCGCTATCGTAGTTTCTCGACAGGGATATCGGCATAATCTTGGGAGATTACGAGCCATTCACTACCTACATAATTCTCCGAGATCTTGATCAATCCACGAGTACTGACTCAGTGATTAGTTTCAATTTGCTGCATGCAATATCGGCGAGAATATTAATTAATTACTTAGAGTGATGCTGGCATACTTGCATATGTTTTATAAGAAAAAAATATAGATATTTCTTCTAAGTTTAATACTCAATATTTTCACAAGGTGATCCTAAAAGACTGAGAAAAAATTTCGTTTTCTAATGAAATTCATCATATTTTAAATTTTAATTTAAATTTCAGTATACATCATAATAAACGAATATCAATTGTAATTATTCCTGCTTGCGAATAATCTATTCTAAATCATATAGTTAAGATTACATTAAACAATCGTCAAGAACGCAAACAAGAACAAGTGTGAATTGAAATAATGTACTCTCACAATTACAGACAAATGACGTCGATTGCGACCGTAGGAACGATAACGTTACAGAATGCCAAATTTGCATCGCACGATATCGCACCGTCCAACGCCGATAGTGTAGTGCCGAGTCATGGAAGGTGCAATCTGCGATCCGTATCCCTTTCAGCCGCAGGCATTAACGCGCCGTCCGCCTTCTGATCCTCGCTCACAGATTGAAGCCGTGAGTGGAATGTCGGCGTAAACTAGAAATAGTTACTGCCACAAAGACTGCCAACTAACGCTGCGACGACGGCCACTCTGACGGCCACCTACCTTCCGCGAAGTTTCGCCATAGCATTTGTGGCGACCAACACTAATGCGCTTAATTGTTACTGCATGCAGATAGAATGGGTATCAGATTTCTTGACAAAGTCAATGAAGTATCATGTTTGTGTACCGGAACCGTGGTGGTTGTTTTAAAATAGGAAGTTTCGTACATATTTTCAGTAAGCGCATAAATCACAAAGTAAACTGAATAATTAAAAAAAAAATGTACTTTAACTAAATGACAAGACTTTTCATGAAAGAATTTCTTGGTTTCTGTCGCTTTTAATTTAGAAGTAAAAAAAATCTCTTATATTTTACCTATTACAGAAAGGAAAATGTGTTGAAAAACTGTTTTGCACGAGAGCTAGCTGCTGAAGGTCTTGATACCGGATTAAAAGGTGTTTTAACGAGGTCATCATCATGCGACACACCCATGTTGCAAACACCTGCGAAGTGTGCTTCGCCTTCTGGGAGGGCCATACACAACCATTTGCAACTGCATGAAAATTGCAAGATACGGCGAAAATTGCTCCGTGCCCTCGCTCGAACGCCTTCACCCACATCTCGGTATTTACGAGTTTACGGCTTGTGCATTGCGCCGTGAACGCGAATCGAGGGCGGCTGAATCGAGACTCCCTAAGACATCGATGATCGATACGATACTGAGGGAGAGACATGCTTTTTTAACACGCTACTTTCCTCGAAGCATTCAAGCGAAAACCGTTCTGCACTTTACACGAAGACATCTTCAAATGTCCAACTGTAGGAAAATCCAGTGAAAACAACAGGAAAATAAAGTTGAATAAAACGCGGATAATCGATGAGAAAGAATTTGGTATTCAGAAAATTACTGAGAGAACTTTTAAGTCGCCGGCTTTGCAAGAGTCTGCGGTTTTCCAGCAATATAAATTGCGAATACGGTATAAGAAAAAAAAAAGACAATCCGCTTCGTTATTCGAAAAGTAAAATATTCATCGCGATTGTTGTACCAGCAAAAAAAATCTTACTATAATGATACTTTATCCGCTAATATACATATAAACTAAAAAACAATGGCAAGCGAGATTTTCAATGAGATTGTAGTAATTATCTCAATAAAATTATATTTTCCGAAGAAATTAACAATTGATGCAACCTGCCATAAACTTACAGAATTCTCTAAGTATTGTTATCTTTTCATATTGTAAATTGAGCTTTAATTCTAATTATAATTTTGATATGAAATGTTGATATTGTATAGAATTAATAGCGTTTTTAAAGTCAATGACAGGACATTTAAGAAAAAGATAGAACTTTAACAATAATAGCTCCATCGAGTATTAAGATGAATGCTTATGACGCTAATAATACTGTACTATGGCTTATTCATAAAGAATAAAAAATTAAAAAGATTGAAAGCTTGACTTCACTAAATAATAAGATTACATTTGGATTTTGAGAGAATATGAAAATTACGAATACATAAAATCATCGATAGGTATACATTAAGTACAATTGTCAAAACTACCGAAATAACAAACCACTGAAAAAGCGTTACATTTACCGAAAATTGCGATGCCCCGAAGTATATTTCCGGGCCAAGCCAATAAATTTTATTTCAACGTCGATATACCGTTTCTAGCGCCGGCGTTAAATATCGCGGACAGCATTGGCAAGCTCGAGACAGGCAATAACAGCAGTTCGTAGTCCTACGCGCGCTTTTACCCAGCTAACAAGCCAACAACCTTAATAACCTTGCAGGGCAAGAATAGCGCGGCGCGTGGCGACGGCCAGCGCGACACAAAAGTCATCGATGACAATGCCTACGGTGGTAATGGAAATGCCATCGCACGAACGCCAGCCGTCCTCACAATCAACCAGCCGACGACGCGACGGTGGGACTATGACGGCGCGCACAAGGGGTGGCACGCGGGTGGGTGAAAGCCGGCATGGTTGGGCATCGCAGCGGGGGGTGGTGGTAAGAGTTGACGTCGGTGGTCGGGGGCTGATATCTAGCTAAGCGCTGGCGCAGTTGGGTCGCGGTCTCCACCACGGCAGCATTTCGCCCACCGGTCTCTTTACGCACCTATCTCTCCCTCTCGCTCCCTACCCCCTTATCGTTCCCTGTCTACCCCGCGACCTCATCGCACGACCTCTCTCTCGTTGCACACCTCCTCTCCCACCCTATCGCCCTTTCGCGAACGGTGCATATACGACACCGGGTGCATAACACCCTCTGCGACCCTCCGCTGCCTGTGAGTGAAGGTGTTTGCGCGCGGCGTGGCGCGGCGCGGCGCGTTAGTGTGAGTGCAGCATGATGAATGAACGGCATTTTAGAAGGACGGAAGTGGCGCGCGGTCCTACCTAGCTCTTTCACAACGATCGTACGTCACCCACCGACGACACAGGATCCCCGCGAAGATGCACCGAGCGCGAGAGTTGCAGTCGCCCACGTGGAAGTATGGACCAGCTGCGCTGGAAGGATTTAGTGACGCGCCGGTTCTCTCTCTGTGATTGCGCGGGTCTTGTCGCTCGGTCGTTCATTCATGACAAGTGATAAGGGCGGAAAGGTGTGTCCGCTGCACGAGAAGACAGATTTGTGAAATGTCCCCACTCGCTAACGGACAGTGCATTCGATGGTACGATGACGAACAAGTGTGTCGATTTTGAAAATTAGACGCGAAAGACGCGACCGCATAAATTAAGTTAATGGACGTGGATCTGTTCGTTAAATTGTGATTTATTAGTCATAAGTGTTTTCTAGGCTTCACTGAATGCATGCGTGAATTCTCCATGCGCAGGAAGAATGAAAACAATGAATCATCAAAAAAGCGGACACGTGACCGTTTCAGTATAATCCATATCTCATGAATAGGATATGCTGCGCGTATGTATAAACTTGCTATTTTGAAAATCCCGTTGTATATTTTCCATAAAGTGTATTTTATGCTCTCAAATAATTTGATCATTCTTCAAAAGAATCCTTCTTGCGTGAGTTCTTGATATTTATTAATATCATAAATTCTATGCATTATAAGTAATTACAAGAACTCATACGTTTGAATACAGTCATATTAGATCCCAATTTTCTTCTTATTTACAGTGTATATCGTTCAGAAAAGTATATGTAATATTAAAGCATGATCGTATTAACATATTGTTTAAAATGATCGCGTCAGTTGTTCAATGCTTGGCAATATGGCTCAGTAGTCTTCTGTTAAATTATCTATTCATCCTCATTGTATAGCAAGATCAGTTTATAGTAGTATCTACTCGCATGCGGATACGAATGCATTCACTGAAATCCAATGACAAGTGAAATTAATATCCCTAGCCGTGTTGTGTGCATACCGAATTAGTTCTGTCGATTATGATTTGCTGGTCGGTAACACCCGATCGGGTATATCGGTAATAGATGCGTGAATTCAATTGAAACCATATCACGTTCATTTTCAATCGACCATTCCGCAGCGCGTTACTTAATGTAAACTTATCGGAGGACCGGTAACATATGTCGCGCATTTGGCCCACATATTGCTGATCTCGCTGCTCGCGAGGTCCACACGAAAGCAAATAGCACGTACACTTTTCAACAGCGAATAGAAATGACATCACGTGCGATGCGATTAAACACTCTTGTTTCTCTCTCTTTCTGCCGTCAGTGCTTGAAATCGTAATCGCAGCAGAAGTAATTACTTTCCCGAGTAATTGCGTACACTCGCGCGTGATGGTCCGTTGCATAATTCATGAAAATATTAAGTGTATCATTGTATATAACATGAGATGTTAATTTAATTATAGAAACGATGGTTTTCTCGCGTTAATTTCTATACTCGTGCTAGTCATTTAATATTTAAAGGTCTTTTTTACACACATGGTTTAATCAAGAGAAAATGTAAAATATAAGATTTCCATTTTGTCCTCAATTTCACGACACAATTATTTTATTATCGATATTTCCGCGAGAACTTGAGAAAAGGACAATTTTTATTCGACTTATAAGCAATACCTTCTTCTCGGTTTGCAAAATAAAAGTGCAAGATATTATCAATGACTGACGGAAATAATACAGCCAAGTGGCAAGTGTTGCAACTGTCAGTGAGCGAAGTGAATTTCTTTTTATTGCCAACCAGGAAAACACGTCGCCCTCGGCCGATTGCTGTAGCTTTGAAGAAGCGGTTGACGTGAAATGTATCAGAAACAATGGACTGTGAAAGCACTGGGAATGGATTTACAACATAGTGGCAATGGGACCGATCGATGCAAACCTTTCAAAATGATCTACATTTTCATCCTCTTCATGCTGTTGCACGGTAAGAATATATCAAATACGAAGACGAAAAATTATTAGCGTATTAATAACTAAATTGTTTTCTTGAAAAATCACAAGCATCAATAAAACAAAAAAATTCTATGTATCAATTTTATTACATCTAATGACGATATTTTGTCGCAACAGAAAAATCTATAATATTCTGGATAAATATGTTATTATACGTCATTAATAAAATTAAATAGTAGCGAAATAAATTAACACAAGAAAATTCGTTTGTAAAAGTACACATTTTGCATTATTTAATTCTGAGTTAATGGTGATCTATCTGACGTAACATATTACGCGAATGCATCGTGTAATTTCAATAAAAATTCTATCCATTAAAAAGAAAATACGCGTGTACATGTGAACAAGAAAAAACACGGGTCGTAAAAGAATCAGAATGCGGAGTAAGGGTGAAGTAACGTGTGCATATGTATTCATCCGCAGCTCGACAAACGATGGTCGTACGAATCTGGAGAGAATGTAACGCGAAGAATGATCTGGCGAATGTTGTTGCGGTGGAATACAACAACGTTGGGTGAAATGTGTACAGTGCTTTAAAAAGCGTACATTCGACAGGCATGCTTGTTCGCATGGAGTAGCTTTTACGGTGCAGCGCCGCGCGCGCGAATCCGCCCGCGACCATTACCGGAATTGCCATGAGCATATTTTTCCATTCGATAAACACCGCTGGGCAAACACAGCAAACGTTGTTGCGGTGCTGCGATAACATTGGGAGAAATTTTTGTACGTTAAGGCGATGCATGAGATCGAATCGAATGAACATGTATGTTCCACACAATATCATAAATTCTCGACGGTTTTGTATTTATTCAACATGATGATTTGTAATAACAAATCGGATGTCCGTAGCGAACAAGTTTACAGGATATTGCATATATTTCAAATTGCACTAATTCAACTAATCTAATTAGATATGATAATAATGATTAGCTATTAATTATATATAATTCTCAATATATACAAATCAGTTTTTCATGTGAATTTCCAAATTATGGATATATTCCAATATTATTAATATCATGCATTACTATTACATTTACTAATTACATCAAATATTTTATAAATCCCGCAAAGGATACGACACGATGTGCACGAAACCGTGAATTTTCCGAGCGCGACTTTACGAATTGAGAAAAATACTGTATCTCGCGAAAAAGAGTGGAAAGCGCAAGATCTTCAAACCCGGCTTGAAGATGCAAGCTGTGTTATTTAGTAGTAAGCCATAAACGCGGATGCGGTGGTGTCGTCGACGTAATATCATGCCGGAGACAACCTGTACGAAAGGACGCCTTTACAATCGTGCTCTCCGGTCTGACTGTCATCAGACTGCAACTACTTGCATCGCAACATGGTTTCTTTCTGAGTCCCATAAAATCTCGCGCAACTGATTTTATTTACTACAAGGCGCGCCATTTGTGGCCGAGCTATTTTTATTAAAGCGAATCTGGGAAGTCGTTTAAATCGTAGTTAAGCTCATTTCAATTGCAATCGATTTCATTATCGCGTATAGCGCATAGAATTTTATCGGCATTGTTTGCTTTATAGATTATTACCGCTGATCAATGCAGAATATTTGCTATTTAGACAAATTAAAATAGAGTTTCAAAAATAACTGGGTTATATTCATATTAATATACAACTAAAGATTGAATTATTGTTATACTGATTTTACACATTTGTTCTTCACTAATTAATTAAAAATATTAATTTAATAATGCACAAAGAATCATGTTGTGAAAATAATTACAAAATAATTGCACTTTGACAGTCTTTTTGCAATAAATATACGTAATATATATTGAAGGTGTACAGCCTCCTCTACTAAACGAGTTGTAACTTTTTATTAAATAATACACCAGGGCATATTAAATCCATCGCTCCGGTTGCCACTATTCACTCCCTTAACATTCTTTTGCGTTTTGTTCGCGTTTATGCGCTTTATCATGCATCATCTACTATAGCATCGTACTTTACGTAGCCTGACACGTATATTCGCTCCGCAGATGACGTGACAGTGTAATAATGTGACGTTCATAACACCTTATCCTTATTTTATGCAAATAAAGCGACATTTTATTGGCATCTAAAAGCGAATCTAAATATTCCTAAACTAAAGATAAATTGATTCCTTTCACTTGTATCTTTTTTATAAAATGAACATGAGTCTTTAATAATTCTCTTCCATTTTGGAAATCTAATTTTTTTTATATTTTAAAAATTTGGTTATTTAGGTACTGTAAAAAAATGGCGCGCATTATGGGGCAATATCGAATCCAATTCATAAATTCTCGAGATATATTCTTATGTAGCGTATTCTAATATCGTCATAAAATTTCCGCTACGATGTAAGTAATGTCTACAAAAGCGGATACATGTATGCGTTACCGAATGGCTCAGTCAACATATCGATTCCTTGATACGCTTTGCGCCCGCAATTTTCAATCAGCTTGCTTGAATGATCGCGGCTGAGTAACGTGCAGCTACCGCACGTATCCATTAGGAAATTGAAAAACGTAGATGTTCCACATCGTAGACCGATGGCACGCGTCTCGAAATGAGAAAAAGGACCAACGAAGCAAATTGACGTGCACGCGATGTACATAACGATGTGCGTAAACTACACTATAAAAATAGTTCACATATACAAAATATTCTCATTAAATGGCAAATTTTTAACTATTGCGCTATTGCATCGGTTTTCAGAAGTATTGTGTCTCTCCCTGCTATTTTCGATTCTGTAAATTGACTCTCGAATCCATAACGATAAAGTCTTTTTCAAGACTGAAATGAGATAATTCACATTTTGACTAGGTTGGAAGATTTTCGTCTATCACATCATCATGTCATCGAAGGTACAGGCGTTAATTACGATTGAAGATGCTCCTTCCGAGAAGCTGAGTCGGCTACCGCTGTTGAATATGATTATCCATAATTTATACATGAGACCGCGGTTAAGTACGCTGGAGGTAAATTGTAAAATTCGATACCTCGCGACCCCTCGCGTTTACTCAGGATTGATATTTTATTCAAACGATGCTGCTTAAGATCGACAGCCGTTTCGCGTCATGGCCCGTAATTTTGTATTCGGCTTCAATATTTGCGTCGCAGGATTAAGTTTAGCTAACGACGCGGCATTTCCGTCACCGTGTATAAAATGCTCGCTCGAACAAGTTTGCAACGTTCCAATTTCTCTTTGATAAGGGTTTAGAAACGCTATACGACGCGCAACACACAAATACACAGGACGCTTACACTCTCGAAGACACGCTCGAACGCGTCTAACCGATTTCGAATTGCATACATGCATTCGTGAATACAATGTTATACGTAATAGCATCGAAATTGGAGGGTTGATAAGCACACACGATGTTTAGGAACGTCGACAGTATGAAAGAAAATACAGAAAAGCCAATTGGCTCATAACTTGAATTTCAGCCGGATAAGTACATCAAAACTTCTTGCAACATTTTCTATCTCGACAAAGTAGTAGAGCAATAAAAAAATATAATCGTTACAATCTTTAAATAAATATCCATCAAGGAAGAAACTTCTTGAGACACCTGTGCTCGCGCGAGTATCTTATTGGAGATAAATCAACATTAACTGCCAATTGAATCGTGCCTCTTACGAGACGCGGCTATAACTTTATATTGTCTATTCTTTCTAAGTTAATATTGGATTAACAATATATCGTAAAGATAATTTCAAGTTTCCAACTAGTAAATCAACTTCGAGTACACAGAATTGACATTTGAACAACTGACGTGACTAATATGTCTAGTAATAATGTGATAAAAATTTAATAAATTTTATAAATAAGTATATGACTAAATATATATAATTCCTTCTAGAATGACCATTATTAATAATCCTATTGTCTGTAGCTCGCAAAGAGACAGTCACTCATAGAGCCTTATCACCATTGATCCTAGAAGAAGTCATTACTCTAACGGATTATCGGACATCGTCGCGCTTATCGTAAAAGAACGAAATTCCCGGGATTCGTCGGCCGGCGCTACGATCGGCACTCGATGTGCTTTTTTTGCTTCTCACGAAATCTCGATCCGATCGGTAGTTCATTCCTAAGTAACGCCTTCGATAAGATTGTTACAAGTAGGTGCTCTGGTAAGAAGGAAAAGAGTGACGGAAAGAGAAGGAAGAAGAAAACTTTCGCTGACGGTATTGGTATTCAGAAATGCAAACTTTTATTCGCGAGGCATTCACAAAGTCCGCGAGTATTCGTTTCGATAACTCGCTGTATTCGTCGGCGCTACGCCGAATAGAGAGTATCGCGATTTTACAACCGATACAAACAATGGAATCTAACTAGGCGATTAATGGTGAATAAACTCGGGGGGAAATTCGCCGCATTGTATGCCAAGCGAGTCGGACGGACAAAGAGCTCTTTTTCCCATGCTATTAAGTTTTCTAAGTGTTCCCGCAAAGCACCTCATTACAAAGCCTCGGAAGACGAATTTTCTCTCGAGATACTTAATTAATTAGGAACGCCACCCTAAATGCGATGCCGTAATTTAGCTCGTGTACGATCTCGCCGTAATCGACCCACTTCTATCAACGCGAGCCGCAATGTTGCCCATTAAAAATTCGCTGTTCGATTTTTAATTCAAGCACAAGCGCGACACGTGTACGAATAAATTTCCTGACTAAAGAGCACTTTACGAGATTTTAATCAAGAGATTTATATTGCTTTTGACAATAAATTCTATTATTAAATCGAAATGGCCGCAATGCGAATAAAAAAAAATTATAAATTTTTGCATTAATAAGATGTTTGCAGCACTGCGTAAAGGAACGAAAATAGAGTTCGCTACTAGAAAGACGGATTATTCTTTAAGGAGCCTGATTAATTGGCGCCACTCGTAATTAAATGTACCAACTTGGTGGCGTCACGCGCCTTCCGCAAATGAACCAATTGTGGACGTCACCTCGATTATGATGCGCTAATTAATCATCTCATGGGGACCGAAGTTGCCAGT
Organism: Tetramorium parvispinum; assembly: GCA_011638315.1. Taxonomy (NCBI): domain Eukaryota; kingdom Metazoa; phylum Arthropoda; class Insecta; order Hymenoptera; family Formicidae; genus Tetramorium; species Tetramorium parvispinum. The sequence continues at coordinate 11,977 of VBVR01001316.1, read as the reverse complement.
TGCAAATAATTAAATCATCATATTCAAATAGAGCAGATATTTAATTGTCGGTTCTAAATATTTACATTTCGCGATAAAGAAAGAATTCGAATCTAATTTTACACTGTTCGCTCTCGAAACGAAGTTATACTGTCAGGACTTTTCACATTTACGCCTGAATTAACAAAATTTCTTCGACACGCAGAAAACCGACCACGTTGCGCTACATTAATCATTTCGCAAACTGTGGAGCGTGATGGAGGCACTTGGCACGTTTGCACAGTTTACGTTTGCAGTGAGTAACTCTCGGTAGCTAGGGATAACTACAACGTAATATGTCCGCTTACAGCGGTTAACCGAAGGTAAAGGGAATTCCTAGACCCCGCGAGTGAGTAAACGTTCTTTGATTTATGGAACAGCTAATAGATTTTCCGTCAGAATGAAAATTCATCAATTCGCAGTAGCTGCGGTTAACGCGGATCGATATCCGTTACGCGATATCACTAGCCGATCCGCCGAGCAAATATTTTTGTTTCCACCTTGTCAGGCGTTTTTCAAAAAGTCCCGCCGGCGGCGAGCGCTCACATAGATCAGACCGAGAATAACGTTGCACGCGCAATATCCACCGATCGCGTCATGATATATCAAAGCGCAATTTACGGCGCTGCTATATCGCCAATATCAAACGAGCTTTTTCTCCTCTCTTCTCCGGCGCGGAACTGGGAAATATGGTTGCGTTCCGCCAACGAATCCGAAATTTATAACAGGATCAGTCGTGCAAACCGATGACGGTCTCTGATCGTAACATCCTTCATCGAGGGCATATAAAGGCAGTAGGATCACCGAAAGAAGAATGTGTGTATGTGCTCGCTAAGAGAAAAGTGAATAATTCACGTCTACAATCCTACGGAGCTTTTCGCGCTCAACAAGTGAAAGAACGCTATTGTCATAAAACATTTTTACGTACCTTCGAAAAAATTGCTTTCATAATTGTAATCGACTCACAGCCTGAGAAAATTTGTTGCAATTGGGATGTTTGCATTATAGACAAATATAAAACAGGGGCGATTTAACAAGTAACCTTGCAAAGAGTTGGTACGAATATTTCATACAAGCGGATAAATAGGGACTTGAGATATTGGCAGTTGTAAAAAAAATGTCACTTTAACGTACTTTAGCAAAAGTGTTTCGCACTTCGGGTAATTGACCAGCTTCAAAGTACCGAATGAAAAATATCGAGGGAAGGAAGGAATCCATCGTTCATGCGGTATACGAACTGCGGCCATTAGTCTCTATAATGAGACCGCGCTTTTAGAAGGAAGGAAAAGAAAGTCAATTCTCTCTCAACTCGATCGTATTTACCTTCCTTTTGATATCAATATTTTCCATTGGCCTCAGAACATCGCGTGGAATCATTCAGCTTATAAGAAATCTCTCTATTTCATTTTTCTGAAATGCGATATTACAATTTACACGCTACGGTGTTTCATCTTGAGCGGAACGATTTTAAAACATGCACTCTATCTGTGCCTTATTTATCTTTTTATATGTACAGATATAATAAAATAAAATAAATTAAAAAAATATATTTTTAATCTTTTTGAGAAATTATTATAATAGCAAGGTATTGATGAATAAAAATTGTTTTCGTATATATATGCTTTGCACGAATCCTGACGAACTGACAGCAAATAGGCTTATGCGATCGATCAACGATCTTTCTTCACGATTTATTCATGAAATAATATAGAATCGGCCAAGAAAGGTAACATGAATATGAGACCAAAAAGAATTCGTCAGACGCATGAAAGAGGAAAGGAGCAATTTAGTGGCTTTCTAATATTAGCAAACGTCTGAAAAGTTCTCTCTGACGTTCACCATTTTACATAAAGTAAATTTGTCGATGCATTTACTAATGTTAACTGTGCGAGTGGGCTTCATTTTACTTTATATGCCTTATGCCGTAGAAAATTTTTTGATGGCAGAGAAACAGGCGATGTGGAAGGTAAAACGAATCGATCGACGGGCAGAGAGGAAGAAGGTGGTTCATCTCGATATGCGTTTCTTTATTACGCCGTGGGGCTGATACGAGCAGACGCAGGAAAGGAAAATTTGCATCCCAAAGAGTTTACATTGGGAATACGAACGCCCGGTGCAATATTTTTCCGAGGAAACGGTTCTGCGCCATCGGTCGCGTCGTTCGACGAAAATCGATGGCGCGCATACATAGATATTACATATACGGATGGTTATTCAGAAACCGCCAGAAACCCAACTCTTTAGAAATTCTGCTGAGAAGTGGGACCGATATATAAAACTGCATTTAGCGCTAACTACCTGATCTCTTTATGAACCATTCTCGAAAATAAGAGCTCCCAAGTTAAAGGAGTGGAAAGCCGTGGGTGAGCCAAATTACATTTCAGCGGCGACTTCTCGAAGAGTTCGCCCCGCAATACATTGAATATACACGTATAAAATAATGAAAAGAATCTTCTTATATCTGTGCGCGCTTGCCCATTTAATTAAACGGTAAAGCTTTTAAGAAGCTTATAAGTTAAGATTGCCAGCACCCTATCACGGCGACACGTCTACGGTTGTCAGCAATTTTCTTCGGCACTTACTATCCAAAGTACGTACCGCCTCGCGATAATAAAAACTTTTTTCGACTTTCTAATGACTCGTCGAAGGGATAATTTATTCATGCCGCATTACATGAGACAGCTATTATTACGAAATTCTAGGATAAGTAATCAACATGGACATGTTTCGCGAAATTTCGTTCGAATCATCTCTATATTTGCAGTTTGGTGAACGGCAAATATGGCAGGCAATCGAATTGTCGGTAAAATAAGCCCCTATCGCAGTTAAAAAAGCATGGAAATTGCAATGGAAATTCGCGATGTGAATAGGCACGATTTTCAAAAACATTCCAAATTTATCGTATTTATTCAAACGATCGTCAATATTATTTCAAAATTGAACATTTTTATCTAATTGATATAAAACTGATGAATAATGATATAGATTATTATAATATTAATAAATATAAACGAATAAGCTAAGGAAAATTAAGATCAAATCGGTAATAGAATAAATACATAATCGTTAGTGTATTGTACGTTAAATAAATTATAATATTAAATTTTAATATGTAACAATGAAATAATTTTTATCCTCTTATTTGCATTTATACCATATTAAATGAATTTTTAAACTTTGTATTTTTACACGAGCTTATATGATATTTAATTTTGAAAAAAATGTTTAAAAAGGAAAAAAAATATGTTTTCAAATGTATTTCCTGAAAAGTATATACACGATATTTCAGGATTACGACATTGGTCTTAATCTATTCTAACTCGTCCATTTCACGATAATAAATTTATCATATTTATCTGCAATATTTTTTAGGTTACTGTTGTCTTTACATTTATTAATTTAATAAATATAAAAATATATATGTAGCTTTAGATATGTCATGCACATGTTCATGTGTATCTGATAAATTTTCACAAATTTATTACCTCAATAAGATAAAACATTATTTAACTCACCGATACGATGTGCCACAGCGGAGTTGTAAACTACATTACAAACTGCGTTGAACTACAACAAACAAGTATATTCAAATTATTATAATGTTATTATTATAATATCTCCAATAATTAATATTTCAACAAATAATTATTACTGCTCAAACTAAACTTTTTACTTGTTTTTTAGGAAATATTTTAAAATATATGTCATTATATAAATTATATGTCATTTTCAAAAAGTTAAAAATTTGCTTTTTCATAAATATAAATCTTTTATAAAATTTTATAAGTATTTTTTTCTCTCTAATTTTTATTTATTAATTAAATACACAAAAATACACAAGAGATAAATGGAAATAAATGTTTAATATCACAAATATATAGAAATAATCTTACAAAAATATAAAAATAAAACTCACCTCGTAGTTGCTCCGCCGTCGCCCGATGCTTCCCAAGCCTGCTCCTCCTCTCAGATTAAATTCCTTAATTGCAATTTCACAACACAACACAAAACACAACACTCGCGAAAATATGAACAATTACAATCGCGCTATACTTCAAGCGGCACTCCCGACGTTAATTATAATATACGCGACGCGTAATCCTGTCAAGTATGTGAAATTTAATAAATGATACTATTGATCAATTATAATTATTAACTAATTATTATCCCATCGATAAATCATGGCTTTCTGTTATTTGACTCGGCAATACGGGTTTCACTCCGCACAATCGATTTGAGAATGCTAATAGACAAATTACACTTAAATTGGAATATTCCAGCAATATTCCAATATATCTGAATCGGAGCAACGGTAATCAAAATGGTCTCGATACGCGGAGCGGCCCGCGACACGACTCGTCTGACCGAGCGTCGGCCTGCGAATGGAAAAAAACTTATTTATTTCGATCTAATATGAACAATAGCGCGCCGTACGCAATAACAAATACTAAAGCCATGCGTCAATTAAATTCTTACTTCCTCGAAATATCTGACGCTTGCTTAAAAAAAAAAAAAACCAATTTTTACAAATTCCCGTTTCACGACTCGTACGTTTTTAAACGATCTTCACTAATATCACCGCCATTCCATTACGTGAATTATACAATCCGATGAATTCGCTGTATTATTCCGCGCTCTTAATGTGAGAACATTAGGTAAATTACAATTTCGAAAGTTCGAAGCGCGATGCGAAAAGTAGTCCAGTGAAAGCGTCGTTAAAGAGATAACTATTGCCCGAGAATATCGCAGCGTACCTATAATTCGTAATTCCCGTTTTCTTTCTCTACCGTTATCTAACCTTACCTCGCGAATAAATCGCGCGAGATACCCGTGTGGACGCGTAGCTATGTCGCTGCGATGTACGAATCGTGCGAAACGATGTAGTGATCGTGCGAGATGATCAACCACTGCACTAATAATACCTAATAAGCTGAACGTTTAATCCGACGGATTTGTCGCGACGGCGTTTCGAGAAGTAAGTAATAGCGCGCGAACGAGCCGATACGCGGAGCGGCTCCTACTTCGACTGGCCTGACCGAGCGAACCGCGACGTGCGAGAGGCAATGGGGAAGGTCGTCCTGTGACATAAACATCGGAGCGCGCGGCCACCGAGTTCTAGGAATACGAATTCTTCGAAATATTTAATGTGCGTCCTGTTAAATAAACATAGTCGCTTCTGATTCCACTCGAGTCTCGCCGCGAGTAATAATAAAGTGAGTCGCGACAAAACGAAATGTTGTAGATCACGAAAATGAAATGCCGTTGCGTAGGTTCGTCCCGTTTAGTATATGTAAAGTGTATGTTATAAAATAATTCCGTAATGTATATACAGGGTGTCTGAAATAAAAGTACCCGCACGAAAGTTGGTGATAAATCGAACCGAGAAGAAAAGTTATGTACCATTTTACAAAATTCGCAATAGTTATTGAGTTATTAATTGTTAAAAATCGGAAGAAGGGATAGATAGCGCGGTGCGCGAGACGTGAGAGCGGCAATTACAGCAGGAGCAGCGAGCCCCGCGCTCTCTATCCCTTCTTCCGATTTTTAACAATTAATAACTCAATAACTATTGTGAATTTTGTAAAATGGTACATGACTTTTCTTCTCGGTTTGACCCGATCTACCACCAACTTTCGTGTGGATACTTTTATTTCGGACACCCTGTATACTGTATTCGATAATGTGTATAATGTGTATAATGTGTATTTTCACGTACATATATGGTATACGTCTAACGAAATATACGATACTATTATTCGTTTCTTTGTGTCCACATTGAATATTTACCATACGATAATATCAGGCGACTATTGTAATATTTTATTAGCGTAATCTGCCAATTAATTAAAATTGAAAATCATAATATGAGAACGTCGACGTTATAATTAACTTTGCCGAATGAGTTATCGCACTTTGTTTTATCGACTTGTTAACGTCGTCTAAGATGATAATTAATTCCATTCAATTGTGAATTTTCTTTAAAAACAGAAGTTTGCCCGTAACAGTTCAAATTTGTTATTAATCGGTTGTAAACTTGTAAAGTTATTTGCTATAATTAACTATATTTGCTAAAATTTTATGAAAATTTTAAGAACTTAGAAGGCAGAATTAGCTGAGTAATGAAAATCATTATTATCGCGCTGTAAAAATCAATGATAGATAATAGGATGTATAATACTGCTTTTGTAATGCAAAAATTATGGTAACTTTGACATTTTCGTATTATGACTTTCTATTTTATTTAATTTGCAAAATTGCATTAAAATATTATACAATAATTACAGGATATTGTTTATAGTAACAATATTTGTTGAGACATGTAAATGAGTTTTAGTATCGCATATTTGTGACGTGTGACCGTAAACGAATAGCCAGACGTTATTGGACAATTCGAGTCGCGTTATTTCTGATAAAAATCATATTATTGAATCGAAAAGCTAATCAAATGGTCTAGGATACTATGCAGTATACGGCAGATAAGTACCGACATTCTTAATTAGTACTTTGTACTGCTGTTATGGTGCAGAAATGCTGACAATATCTATTAGACGCTAAAAGGGAAATGCAGGTGCATATTGTGCGTCCGACGAAGAACCATTCATTCCTTTCTGATGAGGACGAAGACCACTCCATTCATTTACCTTTCTGATGAGGAAATCGCGAAGGAACTTCCTCCTTTTCTCCTCTCTCCTCCTCCGACCTTTTCTCTCACCATTTCTCCTGTCTTCTGTCCCTGCATGCTATTCCGTCTAATTAAATCGGAGCTCCTTTGAAAGTCTTAAGCACAACGTTTCCAGTTTTACCTCGAGCCATTTGCTTCTCTGTTATTTAGTGTCCTAGTTCTTTGACAACGACAGCTTCACTGTACGAACTGGGTTGCAGTCCTCTCACTATTTTAAAAACGAATATTATTGGTAACATATCGAGATGATACAATTATATATAATTTGCAGGCTAAAAAGAGCTACGATCAAGTCATTTCGTCGATTAAAAATCTGATTTAAAAAAATTAAGATGCATAATATTTAAATAATTGACAATTTTATTACATAATTGTCTTGATTTCGATATTACTACAGAAACGTTTAAATTTCTACAACTCTATTAAGAAAAATATTTTCGGATAATTTTAAACCGGAAAACTATGATATATGTATCATTTGTTAATATTTAATTTAAAGATCATAAAGTAGAAATTTGCCACTTACTTTGCAGTGCATTAAATAATTTGGGTAAACAACAATTTAGTTGATGGTCTAACTAAACAATTATTGCGGTTACAATTACAGCGCGTTATTATTTGTATAAGGTCCCTTATTATTATTCCTACATGGAGAGAGCTACTTCGTGTATCATAGCTATTATCTTACGAATTATTATTATAGTTTATTTTAATGCAAAACTAAATATTCTGCATGATTTATTCAATTAAAATAATAATCGTAAAAAAACGGAGAATTATAAATTATTTCGCTACGATATTCTCGCAATAATTGTCTCTTAAGTAACTTTTGTTGTACTATTTCTCATATCACAATTCGAATTTTGTATTGCCTAATATTTTCATACTAAGAGCTTTCATACTATAGAGTAATATAGAATTCATCGGATTAAATAATTCAAGTAATGGAATGCTGCGATATTTAGATCGTTTACAAGTAACATATGATTCGTGAAAATTTATATAATCTATACAAATTTACTTTAAATCACGCGCAAGGAATAAGTAAAGGAAGTAAGAATTTAATTTGTTGTGTTCGTACGCGCAGCCTTGATATTTGTTATGACGCATATAATGTACTATTATTTTTACAAGGTTGCTGTGTTTCCATTCGCAACCCGACGCTCGACCAGACAGGTTGTGCCGCGATTGCCGCGAGCCGCTCCGCGTGTTCAATGCTCCGATAATTATTTCCTTCATTGGTACGATTAAAATTTTCCAATTTAAGTATTTAATTGATCTACTATTATTCCCGAATCGATAGTGCCGAGTGACACACATATCACTGGATTAAATAACAAAAAGTCATGATATATCGGTATGGTTTATTAAAAATATCGTTTTTTGAATTGTGCGTGTTTCACGGGAGTATGCATTACGTACGGTTAATATCGAGAGTGCCGACAAAATATCGTTTCGCATACAGTTAACATCGGGAATGTCGTTCGAAGTATATTGCGATTATAATTGATCGCATTTTCGCAAGTGTTACATTGTGTGACTGCAACCAAGGAATTTAATTGTGCGAGATGAAGCAGAGGTCTATGAGCGATATCGAACGACAGCGGAACAACCATATGAGGTGAGTAATTTTATTCATATAGTAATTGTTTATACGATATTAGACATTTACATCAATTTATTTGGACCGTTTATTTAAATGTTGTACAAATAAGATTTAGGGAAAAAGTCATTTTTTTTCAATCAATTTCATTTCTTGTCGTGAATCAATCCGAGAAATTCGAGATTTCGATATGCAACGAACGCGTAGCTTTCTTTAATTAAAGGAACGACGAGAATAATAAAACCCGTTCACAATATTTGAAAACTTTATTAATCGACACGACAGACAAGATACATATTTCATTCGTGCACATGTGCGAAAAAGCAGCATCACAATTATTACTTTTTTTTATCTCTTCCGGCTGCATCGTCGTTGTGCCGCGAGAGTTCGAAGTTGCGGGGAAAATGAAAATGGATTGCACCTTCTTTTTTGGCACAGGGTAAGCTATTCCGTTGATTCGAAGGGGCGGTGTTCGAAATGAAAATAGATCGATGAGCAAGACGAATATGCTTCGTTCTATCGATGAGTTTGCCGGCTAACATGCACAACGCGCTGACAATGATGAGTTGGGTATTTCAAAGTACATGGCGGATATCTCGAAAAAAAAACGGGGGATTTTGTTAGAGAGGGTAATTTTCATTGAATGGTTCTATCGCGAGAAATACTCTTTCAGTAGAAGTAGATTTATTTCTTGACAGAAAAGCTAAAGGCTCGTACATCTCATATACGTACGAAAATCGTATATTATTCTGCGATACGTCTTGTAATAATTTCGCTCTCATTTCTGATATTTTATATATTATATTGGGATAAAAGAAAAATAAAAATCTATTACATCTTTAATATTTACAATTGTTGATTTTATAAAAAGAAGAGCAATGTTAAAAGGAATATAAGTAATAATTATAGCTTCTATTTACTAACAATTTTTCTTCTGAATGCGTTCCAAATCTATTGATGTGTTCGCATACGAAAAGTCGAGATTTTTAACTATACTGTTATAATAATTTTATTTCTGCCCTTTGAAATTATATTTTTGCCGAGGAATGTATATATTCCACATACCTAAGTTTAAATTAAAACCACGTAATGAGAATCCGCTACTGTGTTTTACGAATTGTTTATATATTATACGTAGCACAATAATAATCGTACTTTTTATTAGAAGCGTAGTCTCAATGATCTGTTCGCGTGAACGCTGAACGTGATAAGACTGTTTCTTCAGAAATTTTTCAGAACACTAACTAAACAATAGAAAGAAAGAAGCTCAAAGAAGGAAAGAAAAGATCTTACTTCCAATGTACAAAGAGATAGTCGTGATTAAAAGCAACATCGGTTTCGGAACGCGAGATTTTCACTTTAAGGCAATTCTGTTTCCATGTACATAAAATGTCGTTAGCATAGATGAGTTCCTCTCCGTGTATGTGCATTGTTGCGGCGCGGTATAAAACTGGCGCGATGGTAACGGCGTTCCTCCGGAAAACGTGTTCTGAAAGGTATGCTCTAATGCTTCCATTAAACGAATTCATTGGACAAATGCATGAGAGCTTCGCTTCGGACCGAGCTCGTTATAACAGTTACAACATGCCACATATGGATTGCCGTCGGTCATCGGGACGAATGACAAAAATACTACTACCGCAATTGCTATCAGAATACAACGAAAAAAATCCCCTCTTTAGAGTTTTTTCTCGTTGTATCTTTATGTCGCTGTTTTATTTTAATCGATACAGAATATTCCCGCTTTTGTAGTATCAAAGTTAATTACGATCGTTAACTCGATAGTTGGAGAAATAGCGATATGCGATGTACAACATGAATATGATTCGCAAATATGTACGTAACGCTTGTCTGTGAAACATGCAATATGTAATTTATGGAGACTTTCTAATAACGCATATCACAGCGATAAATAATATCTCTCGAAATATTATAAGTATATTTCGATAATATTGGTGTGAATGAATCACAAAAATGGAAAATGAGTTTCCCTTGACGCGTATTTTACTTTTTTAGAAAAAGTCAGATTTAACGAAAACCGCTAGCTTTATATTAATACATATTTCGGAAAAGACATTAATTTTTCATCATGTTTCCTCGGCTTTTGTAAGATTAATATTGGAACTGTGCCAACGAGTGCAGACAAAATCTCAGAACTGCGATCCAATCTTTTCTATGAATATGCAATTCTTGGAGAACGCTTTACTAAAACTTTTATGAAATACCAGTTTTTCGCCTTAAAGGGAGGATGAAGTTACATTAAACTACCTTATCCTTCTTTATATACTAATATATATTACAATATATTTGAAAACGACATTCACGCATGGATTGGTTCATATATTGCAATTTCTAAGGTCTGTAAAGTTGGTCCGAAATGCGAATTTTTACCAAATTAATATGAATTCTAATTGTTCGTCATTTGTTCACATTTGTCCGTAAATAATCGTTTTTTATCCATGAAGAATGTTGTAAGAAAAATTAAAAGTCGATATTTGAAATCCCAATTGTCCCAATCCCAATATTTTTCTTTATATACATTATACATATTCTTTATATACCTATATATTAAGCTATCTGAGCCAAATTATCATAACGTAACGAATAAAATATGAAAATTATTTGCTAATTTTTTACTATTTTTTGCTTTTAAAACTAATTTTTTTACTTTAGTTTTTAAAAAGTTACGAGAAGCTTGATAGCTTAATATTAAGTAACTTTTTAAAAATGAACCAAAAAAATTATTTTTAAAAGCAAACAATAGCAAAAAAAGTAGCAAATAATTTTCATGTCTTATTAGTTACGTTCTGATAATTTGGCTTAATGAAATTTGTTCAACTTTTATTTATTTGTAATTTTTGTTACAAGATGTACAAAATTATTTATAGATAAATGTCAACAATCAAGTGCTATATATCAATTTTGTAAAAATTCGCATGTCAGAGTATTAACTTCACAGACCTCAATTTCTAATATGTATACGACAAATATTTTCCGTGATATATTTTCATTAAGAATGAACAACTTGTTGTTTTGTTCACATAAAAACTGCTTACGATAATATCAGCGAACGAAATTAAATTTTCTTCCGTAAGATGAAAGAAGCAGTATGGAAACTGTGTCTGTTGAGCTATTCTCCGAGAATTTTGTGGTAACGTCACCGTGGTGCGATAGAAAGGCCACAGGATGCTATTCCTTCATCTTATATTCCCTTTTTACGAGAGTAGAAACGTATATCCTTGCGAAGCGATTGGCGCGATCTCTCTTCATCCTCGATCCTTATGTCGAATTAACCATTAACACTCGTAACGGCGGAACCAGTGAACGTTATAATGATATAGGAAATCATCCCTCGACGAAGGATAGAACGGCTATATATTGCAGGCAAACATTTCGAGATGCTTTAAGTTTGACTCAGAGACATTTTACAACTCTTGGGTTTTTAGTACAAATTGTCATATACATAAAATAAAAAAATAACAATAGCAGAATTATTAATTTTTACTTAGCACATGTGATATATGCAATAAATCAGCAATATTGAAATAGCACAGTAAATACGTACAATATAAACAAATGAATTAAATTAATATCAAAATATAGGGGAGAGTTGCTGAATGCGTACCGGTCTCCTAAATCGTACCTCTTCAATATTTTATAGTTTCATTTAATAT